>VMDO01040804.1:0-11669 GCA_007922755.1 Pedetes capensis | reverse complement strand
TTTTTTTTTGGTTTTTTTTTTTTTTTTTTTTAGAGTTAGGCTTTCTGAGATAGGAATCAGAAAGCAGGCAGGTCCAGCAGGGAAGGTGTGCAAGCAGCTGCATGTACACGTTTGAGTTAGAGGTCAGGAAGCATGCAGGCCCAGTAGTGAGGCTGCAGATGACTGTGTGCCACTGTGAGTGACAGTGGATGCCTCTGTGGAGAACTGTGGACATCTGCAGACTTCTGAAGACACTGTGGACATGGCTTACATCCGTAGAGAGGCATGGACACTGCAAACTGTGTACCCTCAAACATCTGGATATCTGCGATCTTCTGTAGACATGGCAGGTGGCTGGACACTGCAATGTGGGAAGGGACTTTTGGGGTTTTTAAGCCCCTATCTAAATCCCTTATCTGGGATGTAGTTCAGTTGGTAGAGTGCTGTGCTGCAGTCTCTGAGCTCCCGAGTTCAATTCCCAGCACCGCAAAAATGGGAGAAGGACCTGGCAATCCACTCCCAAGGCAATCCCGAAACAGTCAGCCATTGAAAACCCTATGAGGGTCACTATGAGTCGGATACCGACTCGACAGCACCTAACAACAACAACAACAACATCTCAATAGGACAGATATTCCTCCCCTCTGATGGATCTCTTTAGGTGTGTCAGGGTTTTCTCACTCTTGTCCTAAGGCTGGCCTGCCTAGGCTGTAAAACTGGTTTTCCTGTTTATTGCAGGAGGGGTCCTGCCTCCAGTGAGATTCCCCCTTTCCTAGCCAGGACATGGAAGCACCTGTGGCCTTTATAAGTAAAGTGTGTTCTGGTTACAGAGCTGGCCATTTGTAAAGGGTATTATCTCTCAGCAATCCTGTTACTTGCAGAGGATTTTATCTATCCGGGAAGTAATGACCACCATATCAAGCCATTTGTCTTAGAGGACACTCACATTATATTCATATCTCAAGAAGTGGCTAGGAAGCAGAGGGCTGCAGAGACCCCTTTATTCCCTTTTTTTCTACCCAGCATCCCCTGCCACTTTCACTTGGTTAATTTAGTAGCCTGACTGGCTATTAGTGATGATCACCTCCTCAAGCTGAAAATGGAGGGTTGAGGCTTTATCATCACTAATTCTTATGGTGGCCCTGAAGGGCAGATGATGTTTCCCCCGCTTTATGATACATCTCAGAGAGATTCATTTGCCTAAGGTCACTCTGGGAGTGCAGATCTCACTCCCATCTCAGATCTGATAGCTGTAACTATCTGTTCCTTCCTTTTCATGGGTGTATCTTGACCAGTCTAGTGCCTGCGCTCCCTGCTCCCCTGCAGGGTCTCCAGATCCAACCTCTCCATTATTGTTTGGAGAGGGAAGAGAAATGAAGGGTTCCAGTATTTTCCTATCCCTTGTGATCTCTTGAAGCACAGAGTAGCATTTTATGTAGGCTCTTTGGAGCTGTTAGCCAGATTCTGTGGCCAAATATGTTTAGATGAATTTAGGAATAAAGGAGGGCTGGGATTTAGCTCAGTTGGTAGAGCACCGCTCTGCAGTCTCTGAGGTCCCAAATTCAATTCCCAGCACCACAAAAATGGGAGAAGGACATGGCAATCCACTCTTAAGGCAATCCCGAAACAATCAGCCATTGAAAACCCTATAAGGGTCGCTATAAGTTAGACACAATTCGAGGGCACCTAACAACAACAACAGGGATAAAGAAATTCACTAGCCCTCCAACTGAGTGTGGCTGAAGAAAACTGTGCATAGATGGCGACAGGTCCCAACAGTTTATTGCCAGGGACTTCAGTGGGCTCTTTGTGCCACACAGCGATGCCGCTGTCTCCCTAGTGTAGCCACCTGCTCCATTTCCAGGTTGACTGCTTCCCGTCTTCTCTTCCCTTGCACAATGTCCCAGTCTCCCAAGAAAAACCAAATAGTCCAGGGCAGACTTCTGTAAACCCCTATCACTGCCCTGACCCAGCTGTCTGAGCCCCTGCCTTCTCTCCTTTGAAGAAAGAACCATTTTTGGTTCTTGTGCAGGAGACTCATCCCCTCCAGCCTTGAGGACCTCCTGCCAGCAGGTCTTCTTCCTTAGTCATTCTCTCTCCATCACAGATAGGCATGTTGATTTATCTTCCGTCTTAGAAAAGCCCTCCCGTGGTGGCACATCCCCCTTCCCAGTTGCCCTACATTTCTGTTCTCCTTTTCAGCAAACTCCTTGAAGGCGTTTTCTTACAGCCTGTCTCCAATTCCTCTCTTCCCAAGTTTTTTTCTAAATTGGGGCAAAATCCACTTAACATAAAACTCTCCATTTTGGTGTTAAAGCATTCAATTCATTGGCATTCAGTACATTCAAAATGTTATGCAACCACTACTTCTATTTAGTTCCAAAACCTTCTTATCATTCAGACAACCCCCAGACTTGTTAAGCAGCCTGTTCTCCCCATCCCCAGCTTCAGGCAACCACCGCTCTGCTTTCTGTCTCCATGGCTTTACCAATCTGTATATTTTATATGTTTGAAATCACACATTATATGACCTTATTTCACTTAGCATAATGATTTCATGGTTCATCCATGTTGTACCTGCATCAGAATTTCATTCCTTTTATAACTTGGTGAGATGCCATTGTATGTACACAGCATGTTTTATTTGTTCATCCCATGATGGACATTTGGTTGTTTCAGTCTTTTGGCTTTTGTATAGTATTGCTGTGGACATTCATGATCAAGTATTGGTTTGGATATTTGTTTTCAGTCCTTTTGTGAAATTGCTGAGTTTGATAATTCTGTGTTTAATTTTTTTTTCCCCAAGGTGGGGTCCCACTATGTTGCCCAGGCTGTCCTCAAACTCCAGGGCTCACTGGGCACGGTGGCACATGCCTATAATCCCAGCAGCTCAGGAGGTGGAGGCAGGAGGATTGCAAGTTTGAGACCAGAGGCAGTCTGAGTAACTTAGCGAGACCCTGTCTCAAAAAGTAGAAAGAAATACAAAACAAAACAACAACAACAACAAAAACTCCAGGGTTCAAACAATCCTTTTACCTCAGCCTCCCAAGTGGCTGGGAGTATAGGCACATGCCATTGTGCTTGGCTGATGTTTCATGTTTTAAGGAATTGCCAAACTTCGCAGCTTGGGCCAAGTGGCTGAGAAATATTTGATCATTATACATTATCACCAGCAATGTTTAAGGAGTCTGAATTCCTTCCATTCTTACCAGTGTTTACTGTTTCCTGTTTTTGATTATGGCCACTCTAATAGGTTTGGCCCCATGTGTCTGCCAGCTTATAGTGCTGTGAGGGCTTGCATGTTGTTGTGATTCTGAAAGCTATGCCACAGGTATTTGAGATACCAGCAGGGCCACCCATGGTGGACTGGTTTTAGCTGAACTTCTGGACTAAGACAGACTAGGGAGAAGGACCTGGAAGCACACTCCAGAAACAATTAGCCATCAAAAACATGAATAGCAGAGAAGCACTGTCAAACACAGTACTGGAAAATGAGTCTCCCAGGTTGGAAAGAATTCAAGAAATGATTGGGGAAGAGTTGCCTCCTCAAAGTAGAGTCAACATTCATGACTGGAATGGAGTAAAGCCCTTGGGACCTCCTTTTGCTGATGTGGCATGACTCAAACTGAGAAAAAACATAGTGGCTGCAACAGTGGGCTCAGACATAAAAAGATTGTGTTATGTGGCACAGTGTATGGTGTGCTTCATTCTGTTGTACTTAGGGTTGTTATGAGTCAGATCTGACTTGATGGCACCTAACAACAAAGTAGGTTTGAAGTAGAATCTCATTGTGGTTTTGATTCGCATTTCTCTAGTAGCCTATTGGGCCGGGATTTAGCTCAGTTGGTAGAGTGCTGCTCTGCTCTCTCTAAGGACCCAGGTTTGATCCCCAGCACTGCAAAAATGGGAGAAGGACAAGGCAATCCACTCCCAAAGCAATCCTGAAACAATCAGCCATTGAAAACCCTATGAGGGTCACTATGAGTCGGATATGACTCCACAGCACCTAACAACAACAACAACAATGGCTTCTTGGCTATTTGTACATCTTTGGAGCATAGTCTGTTCAGTTTCTTTGTCCATTTTGGAATTAAGGTTGTTTGTCCTTTTATACCCTTGCCTGCCCCTGTTCTCTCTGGCACCCACTCTAATCTGGCTTTCTGCTCTGCCTCTCTGCAGCGTTGCTCTCCTTGGGTCACCCATGGCCTCCCATTGTCAAACCCAGTGGTCCATTTTCAGTCCTCTTTCTGGTCCTCCCAGTGGTGTTTAAGGCAGGATTAGCCCTTCTCTCTGGAGAGTCTTTCTTTCCTTGGCCTCTTTGGTGCCATTACACTGGTTCTTCCCAGGCTTCTCTGCGGCTCCCTCCTCACCTCCACGGCCTCTAAACAGCAAATTGCTCAAGATTCAGCTTTCAGACCTGCTCGCTTTCTATCCCCTTGTCCCCAGTGACCCTGTACTTCCCATTGTTCAGGCCAGAAGGTTTACAGTTGTCCTTGCTCTTTCACTTTTTCTCCCACTCCACCTGGCTCTACCTCCCTTATATCCAGACTCCGGTTACATCTCACAGCCTCCCTGCACTTACCCTCCAAAACACCTCCACTTGTCAGCTGGAGTTTTGAAGCAGCCTCCTAACTGGTCTTCCCATGTCTCCCTTCCCTGACTCCCATCTTAGTCTATGTGCAATAGAGATTTGGTTAAAACATGGGTCAGATCCTGAGACAGCTCTGCTGGAAGCCCTTGCTTGTATCTCACTCACTTCACTCATAGTTGAGCTGAGGTCTGTTTGGGCTCTAGCTTCCTTTTCCATCCCATCTTCGATCACTCTCCCGTTTACTCAAACCACCTCAGCCATGCTGACTTCCTTGTTGTGCCCCAAACCTGCAAGATACACTCCTACCTCAGGGTCTTTGCACATACTCTTCTCTTTGCCTGGAGTGCACTTCCTCCAGAAAGCCACAGGGCTTTTTCCCTTCCTGTGTCAGCCCAGATGTCACTTTGTCAGTGAGGTCTCTGATGACTACCTTGTGTAAAATGGCCGTGCCCTCTTCCTAGTCTGATCTCCCTTATTTTGCTTTATTTTGTCCTTAGCGCTTATTTATTATTAGTTTCCCATATTAGAATGTCAATGAATGCCATAAAGCAAGTACTTTTTGTTTGTTTGTTTGTTTGCTTGTTTGCTGCTTTAACTCCAATATGTGTTGCTGTGTCTGAGGGAAACCACTGATTCTCAGTCTTCTCCTAGTTTTTAATGTGCCCATGTTTGTTATGAATCTTTAAGAAGAGGATATTTTCTCAGTGTCCATCTTTCCTTTTCCTTCCTTCCTTCCTTTTCTTCTTTTTTCACTCTTTCCTTCCTTCTATCCATATCACCTATAATTGTTGAAATAGACTTACCTACGATCAGCCAGGTTTGAAGTGAATGTTATATAACCTGGGTCTTTTCCTTTTGACTAATAAAACATTACAGAATATAGGAAAACTGAACATCCAAAAGGTCTGAGCTTAACCTGAGGCTGCTCTTTGGTAACTTATTAGGTAAAATCTGGCCAAATATTTCTTCCTTGATTCTGGAAAGTGGTTTTGCGTTTGCATGTTTTTGCATGGTTTCATCTTCACAAGCAAGGCATGGTGAAATGGTAAGGTCCTTTTTTTCTAAAATTGTTGAAAACAGTTCAAGTCTTTGCTGTCTCAACTTTTCTCTGTTTCTCTGTTGATCTCTGCTGTGCCCTTTGGGATGTCACCATCCTGCAGGCTTCCCTGAGCAGCTGCTGTCATTTTCTAGGACAAGATTTACCTTAACTCAGCCAGAAACAGCTCTTAGAGGACAGAGATGGGCTTTTTCTATTCTGTTGGCTGCTGTGGACCCAAACACCTAGCATCAAGCTGTTCACATGATAGGTGGCCAATTAGTATATGTTGAATGAACCTTTGAACTGACATCAGGGAAATCTCATCTTACTTGACCTAGCTCCATGATGCATTATAATTAGGATTCAGATTCTGTGACTTTTCTTTGAAAATGTGTTTGAGATGCAGCCTCAAATACATTTCACAAATGAAAAATTTTATGTAGTCTTTTCTGGGACAATGATAATTTTGTCTTCTATAAAGCTGCTGAGATTTTGAATAGAAATCAGTGCCTTTTACTTCAATTTCCATTTTCTAATCTCAGAACAATAATATGGACACTTGAAAAGATGCTACAGGTAGTTTGAACAGTTTGTGATAAACAGATTAAAAAAAGAGATTCCACTTGGTATCTAATTTGAAAGCCACTGTAATTAGTCGTTTCATCAGTATTCCCAGAAGAAAGTTACTCTAATGAATTGTCTACATATTATTTTAAGTATGGAAAGATAGAAGGGATGATGTCAGCCTATAATATAAATTATAGTTTGATATTTCATTTCCTAGAAATGGTCAAAAGAAAAGCTATTCTTTTTCTGGAAACTGACAAAATAGAAGATCATTTGGAAAAGCCCAAGACTTTGAAATTTCAGCCTATTCTCTTAAGCACAGATGCTTTCCCAAGGGTGTTTCTCTGGTTTGCCCAGTAGGAAGAAGTGTAGAGCATGTGGCTAATTAACTGTGAGTGCTAATGCCTGGTTATTAGTGCTTTCCCTTGCTCTAATTAAGTTCAGCAAATTCTAAGGCCACCTGAATAGGAATGCAACGGACATCTGCTTTAGAGAGAGGTGGTAAAACCAAAAATGAACAAGCAAATAGGGCTGCAATTTAGACCTTAGGATCAGTTCTTTCTTTTTTCTTTTTTTCCCCCTCAGTACTTAGGGTTGAACTCAGGGCCTCACACACACTTTGCAAGCACTCTACCACTGGGCTGTACCTGCAATCCAGTTTTAATTTATTTTTTCTTGAGACAGAGTCTCACTAAGTTACACAGGCTGCCCCTGACTTTGAACCTGTGATCCTCTTGTCTCTATCTCCCATGTTGCTGGGATTACAGGCGTTAGCCACCATACCTAGCTGGGATCAGTTCTTTCTTTTGGGTAGTTTTTCTTAGATGTCACCATAGTTACAGTCTCAGCAAAATCACACCTCTATTACAGGAAGGAAAATGAAGAAATTTGAGGCTGTAAGTGAAGTAGCCTACATTTTTACAGTTGTGTGGCTTTAAAAAATGTTTTGCATTTTTATATTTTATGGTTCTCTTTTTTCATGTTTTTTGGTTACAGTATTCTTTAAATTTTTAATCGACACATAGTGAATGTACATATTTATGAGGCATGGTTCTCTTTAAAAGACTTATTGGATTGGGATGTTAAGTGTCTAGTGGCCACATATATCCACTAAGGTCTCAGCTGAGTTAGCCCGGTTGGACAAGTGCAGTCATTATTTCAATCCTGTACCTTCCATATCTAAAGCCCTCCAGACTTTTTAGAGTACTCTCATATGTGCACATTATTGTAAAATGAATTAGTCTGACAAAGTGGATTTACTCTAGGGTTTTGGCCTTTTGTGGATGTGAATAGAAAAAAAGGCTTTTATTTCCTCTTACCCAAGATTAGAAAAGAAGAAAATGAGTTATGAGAAGATGCTGGAAAAGGAAGGAGTGGTTGTTCAAACAAAGTGATTTCTAGGAAGCCTCTCTGTTGGAGACAGGAGAGCCCTGGACCAGCAGGTGTAGTCACAGAAACTTGGCATTGAAGGTGGACAGAGCTGGGTTTGAATCTTGGCTGTGCTATGTACCACAGAGACATGCTTGTTACTTCTCTGCATCTTTCCTCATTTGTAAAGTAAGAGTTACCCTTTGTACCCTCAGGAAGAGGAACAATCTTCCACTGGATGGCATAAAGAATAGCTATTACAAATCCACCCCTGCCCCTGCCCCATTGGGCTTGCCATTCCCAGCCCTGAGCTGCATGTCCTGAAGACCTTTATCCTGCCTAGTCTTTCCCACCCATCTCTTCCACTGATGGTGACCAAACCTGAATACTTATTAGGATTCTTGTCCCCACCACCGAGCCAGCTGGAAAGTCATCCCGCAGCTCTGGGCCAGGTGTGGATGAGAAGCATATGTCCCTCACCCCCATGTGTGTACCCAGGTTTGGACAAAGGGGCATCTTCCTGGTTTCTAGTTGGCATTCTGGCCTCCTGCTCTGAACCTGGTGTATCCCCTGCTTATCCCTCTCTCACTCCTTCCAGCTACTCTTCCCTTAGCTCTCCCTGTTTCTCCCTACTGCTAGCTAACTATTGTTGCCAAAACAGGCAACATTTAAAAAAATTCTTTCTTAATTTCCTTTTGTACAAGCAACTATTTTACATTGATCATTTTAGAAGGAGCTACACTCTTTCGAGAGAGAGAGAGTGGATTTAATGGCATCAAATTCCTGTTATTTCTGGAGGAGATTCAGTGAAGCTGGTGGTTTACTGACTGTTGGCTGGTGGTTTCATTAGATTAACTGATCTGTTTAATGGAAACATGCAAGCTGGCAGCCAGCTCAGACACAAACTTGATGTCCCTTTCCTGGTGTTCACCCTGTTTGGTTTACTCCCTATTTCATGCCTGAAGTTAAACAGCAGAACTCCTCAGACCTGGCAGCTTTGGCAGAAAGGAGTCAAGTCTCACTCACGCTAGTGGGTAGCAAGTGGAAGGCTTTCAGCAGGTGCCTGGGGTGCCGGGCCAGTGCTCATGCTGGCCTGCAGGGCCTGGCCCAGAAAGGCAGAGGAGCTAACAGCACCTGGGCCTTCCATGCCAACCAAGAGGCAGTTCATTAAAGCAGAACTTGTGCTACCAGTTATTTGACTCCATGGAACTTTTTAGAATTGCTGTCATTGAACTTTTTGCCTGGGTTAAGTCCCAGGGATCCAGGTGTGTGAGTATTTGCTTTTCAGTAGAAGACACTCCTTATTTGGCTGTGGCTTCTGAAGGTGCTTTTCATGGTATAAGACATGTTCTACCTCTATTGACTTTTCCCCTTTCTGCTCCTCTATGATCAAAGTGTGCAGAATTGAAGGTCTTTTAAGATATAGCCTTGGGACTCCTAGAAACTATGATTATTCTTTCGCATAGTCCATCCTTTCCATCATGTGCCATAAGAGAAAAAGGCTTAGATAGAGATGGAAATTATTTAACCTGCTATTACAAAAGGGAGCCTAATATTAATCTCTCATAGAGGACTTGGAGACATTACTCTTCATTTGAAAAGTTTATATTTTGGTGTTTACTCTGAAGAGTTTGAGTTCATTTACATATGGAATTATCTATGTTATACTGCAGAGTTGAATTAAATTACAGCAGTTACAGTTTGCATGAAATGAAAGAAGTTATGTCCAACATTTCTTAGTTGAGTGATTCATGGTACCCATGTCTACTTTATCCCCTTTGTGACTAGTAAGCCCTCAGCTAGGCCCCTCCTTCTGACTAGCATAGTTTAGACAATCTCAGACTGAACCAGGGTAGGTGCAGAGAGAGTAGACTTGGCTAATAGTAACCCCAAGCCAACATTTCACAGAGGGGAACTTGGCCATAGACAAATTCTTTTCTGAAGAGAACACAATTCTATGGTCAAAGTCTGGGCTTGGTGCCACATAAAACCTGACTCTACCCTTTACAGAGTGATTTTGACAACCATTTTCACCTCTCTGAGCCTTTCTTTCTCCATATATAAAATGGACATAGAAGAGTCTATTTCAGCTGGGTGCAGTGGTGCATGCCTGTAATCCCAGCGGCTCAGGAAGTGGAGGCAGGAGGATTGCAAGTTTGAGACCAGAGGCACTCTGTGTAATTTAGTGAGACCCCGTCTCAAAAAAGTAAAAAAAAAAAAAAAGGACTGAGGGTTTAGCTCAGCAGTCCAGCACTTGCAAACATGCAAGCTCGAGGCCCTGGGTTCAACCTTAGTAATGTTTGAAAAAAAAAATGTCTATTTCATGGGATGATGTCTATCATATAGCTCCACATAACTTGATTTGTATTAACTATTAGGGCTAGGATTTAGCTCAGTTGGTAGAGCGCCGCTCTGCAGTCTCTAAGGTCCCCAGTTCGATTCCCAGCACCACAAAAATGGGAGAAGGACGTGGCAATCCACTCCTGAGGCAATCCTGAAATAATCAGCCATTGAAAATCCTATGAGGGTTACTATGAGTCAGACACGACTCGATAGCATGGAACAACAACAACATTTTCATTATTTTCCTAAGAACACCTCAATGACTTTTAATTTTTCCATACTTTTACTCCTTTCTGATGGTGTTTGTTTGTTTGTTTGTTTGTTTTTTGTTTTTTGTTTTTTTAGAGGGGACGAGGGGTGCTGGAGAACAAACCCAGGGCCTTGTGCTTGCTGCGCAAGTGTGTATCACTGAGCTACACTTCCAGCCCCATTGGTGGTCTTGTTTATTTGTTTTTGTTTTTGAGAGGGAGTCTCACTATGTAACCCAGGCTGACCTTGAACCCACAGTCCTCCTGATTCAGCCTTCCAAGTGCTTCGATGACCGGTGTGTACCATCACATCCATCCCTGTTAGTGTTTTTTAATGGACAGGAAGTTATATTATTTGACTGCAGTAACATGGAAATCATGTCTGCTGATTTAGTACCAATTGTAATAAATTACCTAAGTTTACAGTGCAGCTTTACATGTCCTATTTCATTCTTTAGTTAAATATTTTGTATGAAGTGTCATACATACAAGAGTGTATGCATTTGTATAGTTTATAGAATAATAACTAAATAAATACATGTACCATTTGATTTAATGATAGAATAATTCTGGAACCTGTGTAGCCTCCCTTCTTGATTCCTTGTCTTTTTCCTCTCCCCAGATACAAACACCAGTTGAAATTTTGCATTATTTGTTCTTTTGCTTATTTTTTTCATATTTTATTAATTATGCTCTTATCCCTTAATTCCTTATAAGTTTTTTGCTATTTTAAATTTTATATAAATGGAATTGCACTATATGAATTTTTTTGTTAGTTTCTCAGCATTATATATTTGAGTTTAATCATGCTGGTGTATGTGGCTGTAGTTCATTTGGTTTTACTCGTTGTAATGTTTCATTTTATAAATGTGCCATAGCTTATTTATCCAGTCTATTGTTGGTAGACATTCGGATTTCCACATATACCATTGTGGACAGTGCTACATAGCATGTCTACTCTTGTACAAATCCATACATTTCTTGGTCTATCCCCAGGTGTTGATTTTCTGGATTGTTAGGTCTATCCATGCTCAACTTTACTTGATGCTAAGCTGTTTCCAAAGTAGTTGCTCCTGTTTGCACTTCTATCAGGAGCCTACGAGACTTAAAACTTTAGCATCTTTATCATCACTTGATGTTGTCATTGTGTTTTTTACTTATGGATATAAAATGGTATCTTATTGTGGTTTTAAATTATATTTCTCTAGCTACTAAGGAAGTCTCTTTTCACATATTTATGGGCCAAATATTTTTCTACTCTGTGAAATACCTGTTCATGTCTTTTATTTATTTTTTCTTTTACTTATTAGTTCATATACAGATTTTCTGTCATTTAGATGTTCATTTCTTTCAATAGACAACTTACAAATATTTTCTCTCAGTTTGGGAATTGTTCTTTCACTCTCTTGGTGTTTTTTGACAAACAGAAGTTCTTCATTTTAAGGAGTTGAATAAATTTGTTTCTTTTAAGAAATCTTTTTCTGTTTTAAGTTCTTTTTTTTCTCTTTTCTTTTCTTTTTCTTTCTTTTTTTTT
>VMDO01040803.1:0-11666 GCA_007922755.1 Pedetes capensis | reverse complement strand
TTGTAAGAAGAAGAGTAGAGGAAGCACACACAAAGAGTAGACTTGAACCTAAAATTATATAAATCATATCATATGCTAAAAATCAATATAAAATTTAAATAAGTTATGAAATATTTGCAAAATATAAGATTGGAAATGATTTAGCATGCTTAACATATTCAAAGATATTTAAAATAAAGAAATAAATCTATAAAATGTCAATGGAAAACACAAAATAAATTATGTTCACATAGATATTCAACAAATAAAAAATGATTAATACTTAAGAACATCATTATTTGTAAAATTACATGAACTATAACAAGACTTTTTTTGAGTATCAAAATGAAAATAAAACTCAGAAAGGAAAAGAGAATTTTCAACTACAATGGAGATTTTGTGAAAAATTCATTACTGCTTGCTCAAGTTTCTATCAGTTTGTCCTGCAGTGGGGGCTTGTGTGTTGCTGTGATGCTGAAAGCTATGTCACTGGTATCTCAGATACCAGCAGTGCCAGCCATGATGGACAGGTTTCAACTGAGCTTCCAGACTAAGACAGACTAGGGAAAAGGATCTAGCAGTCCACTCCCAAAACAATTAGCCATTGAAAACCCTAAGAATAGTAGAGCACTGTCAAATACAGTGACCAAAAATGAGCCCCTCAGGCTGGAAGGCGTTCAAGAGATGACTGGGAAAGAGCTGTCTCCTCAAAGTAGAGTCGGCGCCAATTACAAAAATAGAATAAAGCCCCTGTGACCTCCTTTTGGTGATGTGACATTATTCAAAATGAGAAGAAACACAGCTGCAAAAATGGGCTCAAACATGAAAAGGTTGTGTGCACTGCACAGTGTTGGGTAGTGTTTCGTTCTGTTGTACGCAGGGTCACTATTAGTTGGGTCCAACTCTATGGCACCCAAAAACAAGAAATGTAATTGATATAACCACTCTAGAAAATAATTAGGCCAACTGAACAGTACCTAACACCACTACCACCAATGTACAAATTACTTTGTAATACTTAGAACACTGGCACTATCATTCTCTCATTGGCAAATAAGCTATACTAAGGAAATGAATAGTTCTAAACAACAAATCTTTGATGTTATATTAGCTGGCTTTATATCACAATTACAAAATAGCCAATATAGGCTACTTATGAAGCGAGGATTATTGGGCTTATGCTTTTGGAGGTTCAGAGTCCAAGATCAGGCAGCCTCACAGCTTGGCCTCTAATGAGGGTAGCAGATGGTGACACATCATGGCAGCAATGTGTGTGGGAGCAAACAGTCACATCTCTGACTACAGCAGAAACTAGATGGATGGGGTCCCACAATTCCTTTAGAGGGTTCCTCTGATGATCTAAGGACCTCCCCCCCATAAGACCCCACCTCTTACAGGTCCACAGAACCTCCCAAAATTGCCACCCTGGTGACCAAATCTTTACATACTAAACTTTAAGGAACACTCAGTATCTGAACCATAGCAAGTGTCCTCTCTCTCCCACTAATTGGCTAATTGATGAGGAAAGAATGATCAGTATATGAGAAGAGGTGTTTATGGTCTTGGTGTAAAAGTGGCATTACATTATCTCTGACCATACATCATTGACCAGAAAGTAGTCATGTGGTCTATCTAAACTGCAAAAGAAGCTAGGTTGTAAAGCACAAGTATGTGCCCAGGAGAAGGGATCAAGCAGATCCTAGTGAACACATAGGAAATCCTGCCACATTGTCTTTACAATTACCAGTAGAGAAGTATAGATGCAAATAGATAAGGAAACAAAAAATAATGGGAGGAAGAAGACTCCAACGTACGAAAAAAAATTTGGAGTTACTTGGGGGTTGAACCCAGGGCCTCACATATTCTTTGCAAGTGCTTTACCACTGGCCTGCACCCTCAGCCCATTTTTTATTTTTTATTTTGAAACAGGATCTAAGTTACATAGGCAGCCTCTGGCCTGGAACCTGAGATCCTCCTGAGTCACTGGAATTCCAGACGTGAGTCACTGCACTCGGCAAAATAAATTGTTTCATGATATTGATTAATGAGCTATGTCAGCTACTTATTTTCATGAATTAAACATTTATGTTTTATATAATAATACTGAGGAATTTTTACCATGCTTATCATTATGTAAATGTTTTATTGTGGAATAATTTTAGGTTCACACAAAAATTGCAAAGATAATAAAAAGAGACCCTCAGTACATTTTACATGGTGTCTTGTAATACTAACATCTTATATAACCATTCACCAAAACTAAAAAATTAACATTGATAACAACACCCTTAACTAAATTCCAGGTGTTTTTTTCTACCAGCTTGCCACTAATCTCCTTCTTCTGTTCCAGGATATAAATTCAGGATATGACAATGCATTTACTCACCTTTCCTTAATTTCCTCTAGTTTTTGCAGTTTCTAAGTCTCTCCTTTGACAGTTTTGAAGAGGACTGGTCAGGTATTTTTGTAGAATGCCTTTCAGTGTGTGATTATGTGATGCTGTTTTCATGATTAAACTGAGATTACAGGTTTGGGAAAAAATACCAAAAAGGTAACATGCCCTTCTCATCACAATCTATGATGTACATGAGAAAGTACATAACATTAACATCGTTCAACCACTAGTGACACTAACTTTGATCACTTTGTTAATATACTATTTGTTCCCTTTTTCTTACTTAATTATACAAAAGTGAGTCACTAAGTCCAGCCAAAACTCAACAATGCATGTGGGTGTGTGTGTATGTACACACAACATGGCTTGGAAAGAGGTGTGGAGATAGGGGTATCTCTATAGAATATTTAAATAATATATCTAAGAAAGAATCTCTTCTCTCATTTATTTAATCATTAATGTATATCAGGACTGATACTATGGATTTTAATCTAACACAATCTAAATATTAATGTATATTATTGCTCAAATTTCTCAGTTTTGATCATTGAGATACTCCTATTCTTCTGGGGTTTTTGTCCCAATTCCTTCTTAATTGCTGGCACTACAAAATGCTCTAGATTCACACTGTATTCTTCTTGCCACAGTACTAAAATCAATAATTTTTCCAAAGAGCTCTGGTTTATCTTATTGAAATATGGTATTTGGAAACCAAGACTTTTGTCCGAGCCTGTAGCCCTGTGGCATCTGATCCCGTCAGATCTCAGAAGCTAAGCAGGGTCGGGCCTGGTTAGTACCTGGATGGGAGACCGCCTGGGAATACCAGAAGCTGTAGGCTTGGGAGAAGGACCTGGCAGCCCCTTCCCAAAAATCAATCTGCCATTGAAAACCCTATGAACAGCAGAGAAGCACTGACAATAGTGTTTCCCCTGTTGTACAGAGGGTCGCTATGAGTTGGATACTGACTCGACGGCACCTAACAACAACAACAACCTTCATTTACAGCTACAACTAAGGAAAGCATGTGGCAGATGATTATGGTAACAAGAAATGCAACATTAATAATATATCATTAACTTGAAATTAATGTGAATTGTGTGTATATATTTCTAAGGGTAAATAATAATCCTTAAACTGGGCACGGTTGTGCATACCTGTAATCCCAGCAAGTTGGGAGGATCACAGGTTTGAGGCCAGAGCCAGCCTGCATAACTTAGTGAGACCCTGTCTCAAGATAAAAATATACAAAAGGGGAAGTGGGTGTAGCTCAAAAGTAGAACACTCGCAAAAGTATTGACAAAGCCCTAGGTTCAGTTCCCAAGCAACATAGGGAAAAAAAAAAGAATTAATCCTTGATTTGACAATATAACAGCAACTCCTTTGATAATAAAATTGTCTCATTTTACATTACTTCTTATTCTCTATTTTAATGACAGCCTTTTAAATCCACACCCTTTTCACAGTACACCATGTGGTAAACTATATATTTTTATTACATCTCAAGTGTTTGTGGCCATTCGGGAAATGTTGAAACAGCTAGTGATTATACAATGACACTCTTTGTACCACTGAGTTGGAAAAAAAGATATTTAATCTCATTCAATAGCAAAACAAAATCAACCCATTTTATGTGTGCCTTTAGTGGAAGATGATATGAAGATGAGATCATTTACAAAACCACAGATAAATATGGAGATTCCTTTAAAAGCCATAATGATTGCAATATCCAGTTAGTGTTTTGTTTCTGAAAACATTTCATATTATTTCCTATGTCCTTCTAGTGAGATCAGGAAGAAAAACCCTTAAGCAATAAAACCTTAGTTAGCAAGATAAGAAATGGGATCAATACTGTCCTGTATAAGTTTTCATTTTCTCTTCTTACTAAAGTTTTGATTTGTACAGTTCCATCTTCACAGGCAAAGTAACAGTAGAACAGTAAATATCCATACCACATTTTCTAAAATAACATGATTTTCCACCTATCTAGAAAGATAAGCCTTTAGAGTCATACTTATGAGTTTTTTTTTTTATTATTTGTAACATTCTCTTAGCGACTATAAAATCATTTTTATTTTATTATTGCCTTTGTCTTTTTCTATTTGGCATTATTGATTTGTTTCTACTCCATTTACTCCTGAGCACAGAACTGCATGAGGACTGATTGTTTAATTTGCTGTTTGTCAAAACATATCTGTAAGGCTTGGGGAATAGCATTTGCTTACTTAGGCTCAACTGTGTCTTACTGCTAAATTCCCTTTCTTCCCAAAATGATGTAAATCTATACAATAACAAAGACTACTTTTTAGAGATTTATTTCTTAGCAAAATTTGACCAGTTCATATGTGCCCTCTGAAGACTCTTATTGGATTATAAGATAACCAAGAGGTAAGAATGATTTTGTTTGTAAGAAAAGGAGGAATACATTACTTTAAATGCATAAACCTTAAAAACATTATAAATACAATTAATAAATCCAAATTTCTAAGGCTAAAAACATTTTAATCTATATTATTTTAATGTTGGTTTATAAAACTTACTAATCAAATTATTCCATCTCCATTCTCCTTGAAGCAGAAAGTGAAGGATAGAAAGGATTATTCAAATAAAACATATATATTAACTTTTTTGTTATATCCTATTATATGTAACCTCAAAAATTAATCTCTCCTTCAGACTATAAGGTTCTTGAAGGTATGGATCTGATCTGTTTTGTTTAAAGCTGTATCCTTAAAACCTGGTATTAAGTAGGTACACAGATGAATAAATAACATGCAGAAAGAAGAAGCATTATCCCTTTTTCAGGCATAAGAAAAATTAAGTACATATTTCTTAACTGATTTGTTGTTTTTAATTTTAGTTTCATATGAAAACCTCACAGTCTCAGATTGGAAATTATTTATTTTTGTGGGCAAGTTTAAGGATAAGAATTGGAGTCAGCAACTTCCTAGAAGATTCATTTGCATTGTAAACATTATTATAAAAATTTAGGCTACTTTCTTTGTTGATTTTAGTAGGTTTGATGGAGATTATTTCAGAGTAAAGCTGAGATAACTCCCCCCACAAAAACCTCTTTTGCACTTTTTCCCCCACCAGCTGGAGAACCAGATAAAGTAAACACATGTCATATTCGTAGAAATAGCAAGTTATGAAGCCCGTTCCTTTCTATTCTCTGAGCCATGGAAATCCCTTCATGTGACAAAGAAAGCAGTACACTAGAAAAAGAGCCCAGAAAAGAAATTAGGTATCAGCAGTAAATATATCCCTGACAGCATTAAGAAAGAACAATAGAGGGAACTGTGAATGTTAGAAATTGTAGAAATATATGACGCCACATCATAGTTTACAAGAATGGTGGTTTGATAAGTCTCCATTAATACTCAGTTTTATCTAATCAGCATTGTTGTTGTTATTGTTGTTATCTCTGGATACTGTCAAGTCAGGCCCAACTCATACCAACCCTATATACAACAAAATGAAACACTCCTTGACACTGTCCCATGCCCTACATTTTCAGTGCTTCTCTGCTATTCATAGGGTTTTCGATGACTGATTATTTCAGGAGTGGGCTTCCAGGTCCTTCTCCCTAGCCAGCAGCACCTGATTTTCCCAGGTGGTCTTCCATCCAAGGACTAACCAGGATGACCCTTAGCTTCTGAGATCCAATAGGATCACACGCCAGGGTGCTATGGCTGTAGAATTAAATAATATTAGTAGCAAATAATCTTTACTATAAAAATCTAAACTTGTTTATCAACCAGAGTAAGTAACCAAATAATTGATTACTATAAAAATCTAAACTTGTTTATCAACCAGATAAGTAATACTAAGTAACCACAGCAGACTGTATTTTCTAAAGATCATTCAACAAATTCTGCAAGGTAACCTTGCTAGTCATCCAACAAGAGGGGGTATCTTGCTTTTGAATCAAGGTTGGCTTTCACAATTTGCTTTACCAACTAGATATGGAATAAGGAGTATTTTCAGGTTTCCAAAGGTAGATTCTAAGATTACTACAGCTTTACCTGGGTCTCTTAGAATGTTCCTTTTTAGGAAACTCCCTCTGGGAACTCAGTTGTCATGCTGAAAAACCAACATCAACTTCCACTAGGGAGAGTGATCCTTCCTGGACATCCAGCTCCATTGAGCTTTTAGATTACGGCAAGGGCAGTTCACATCCTAGCACCACTCATAGAAGACACCACTGGAAAACTTCCCAGCTAAACATAGTTGATGTACAGAATCATGAGAGGTGAAAATTTTGTCTTAAAGCCACTAACCATGTGAGTACCTTGATAAATGGCAAAAGATAATAGATACGGGGACAAAGTGCTTTTAACTCATTAAGAATGTAAAGTATTCCAGGATATGAGGAAACCTTGCATAAATGAGTGCATTCATGGATCCAGTTCATTCAAAGACTAGCTCATCCATAAAAATTTAATACCATCTGAATGGGTGAACTGGGGATAAATACATGATGCACTGTGCTGTTCAACAGAATACTGTTCCCTTGTTAATCAGGTGGTTCTCATTCACTACAAGGAGCTTACTTACTAGAATCAATTTAAGGACTCATGCTGTGGTAGCTGTTTTATTATGTGTTTTATATTCTCAGTTATTAGGTAAGTAGAAGAGAAGCAAGGACAACCATTAACTGTAAGTCTTTTGTTGTTTGTTACTTGACATACATCAACAGAGTGTTGTTAAAGACAAGCAGGGCATAAATTCTGTCTTTGTGCATGTGAGATACAGCAGGTAGCACAATGATTCATTACTAAGGTATTTATAATTATCTGTTCAAAATGACATGGTCTCAGCACAGGACCTAAATAGGAAATCACTTATTCTCATTTTATTTTTTCTCCTGATCAAAGATGGTTTCACACCTGGCATAAAACTGCATATATTCCTTCTATTGAGGAGGAAAAACTAAGTGCTAAAGACTAAAACACTATTTTTACATAAAGAATGGCATCATATCATTCCAATATGTGCTCAAATACTCATCAATGGATGTGGTAAGAAAAATAAAGAACAGGGTGCACGTGTATTTTCACACAAGTATTTGATGTCTGCTATGGTTTGAACAGGGAGATTGACCCCACAACCCGCTCCATCAATCCACCACTGAAAACCCTATGAACAGTAGAGAAGCACTGACAACAGTGTTTCCCCTGTTGTATGCAGGGTTGATATGAGTCTTATACTGACTCGACAGCACCTAACAACAACAAGGTTTGAGCGTGTCCTTTCTAAAAGTCAGGGGTTGTTAATGTGATAATATTAGAAGGTGGGGTCTTGATAAGTGACCAGGCCATGAGGCCTCCCTCCTCATGACAGAGATAAAGGGCTTAAAGCTTCATACAGCCTTTGGCTAGGTTACCCTTCTGCCCTGTGAGTACACAGTGTACCACCCCTCTGAAAGGTGCAGCTCTCACCAACTGAACCTGATCTTGGTCTTCCCAGACACCAAAACTGTGAGAAATAAGCTTCTGTTCTTTATAAATCACTCAGTCTCAAGTATTTGTTACAGCAGCGCAGAACTAAACTATGTGTTACAGTAGCACAAGAGTAAGACAATGCCCATAGCATCTGATTATGTCAAAACTCTAACAGAAATTCATTTTCTTCAAGAGGAAATACAGAGAAGCATGACCTGGATACCACTTTGAAGTTCTACCTAGAAGCTTTAGCATTATGAGAACCAGCCAAACTTTCTAAAGTTGTCCAACCCTAAATATGAGAGGGCTTACATATTTGCACATGCATATATATACATACGGGGCTGGGATTTAGCTCAGTTGGTAGAGCGGTGCTCTGCAGTCTCTGAGGTCCTGAGTTCAATTCCCAGCACTGAAAAATGGGAGAAGGATGTGGCAACTCACTCCCAAGGCAATCCCACAACAGCCATTGAAAACCCCATGAGCGTCACTATGACTCGGACTCAACAGCACCTAACAACAATAGATAGATAGATAGATAGATAGATAGATAGATAGATAGATAGATATAGAAACATAGATAGATATATACATATATATATATGAAAGCATAAAACAAGAAGATATTATATAATTGTGAATATAAGATAGCTAAAGAAAAATTTGTTATTTAGAGCTTGAGGCAACTTGCTCCAGAGCTTTAAAAAATGCTTCTTTAAAATGTTGTTGTTAAGTGCCATCCAGGTACAGATAAATACTTTTCCAAAGAATTTATTTTTTGTTTACTACTATCACTAAGATGTGAGTGGAAGAAAATGGGAAAAATCCAAAGCTATTCATCCCAATAGTCCTTGTTAAGTAGCATCTATGTTTGGACATTAGAATAGATCCTGTGAAAGATTAAAAAAAATAAAAGTAGGACTTGTTCTCTACCCTTACTAAGATTTTAAAGCAAAACAAATGACAAAGTGAGATTGGATTAAAGAAATACTAAAAGACATATATCAAAAAATATAGTGCAATTATTGTCCCTAAGATAAAAATTAAAGCTGATTTAAGTTGCAGGCTTCAGAATGTTTGGAGAAATAACCCTCGGTGGGCCATGAGGATTCCAGCACATTATAGCTGGGGTATGCAATTAAAAAAAAAAAAAAGCAGGCCCTGACCACTCTATACTTGTCCATTTCCCAGAGTTTTGTTTACTGTGAACAACACTGAAGGGTGAAGTAACATCTCTCCCCAAAGAGCAACCTTGCTTCCACTCATTATAAAAATAAAAAATCTAGCAAGTTCAGGTATTCTCTCCTGTGACATAGTCCAATGCACAATTACTTTCTATCATGGGTCCTCTATATGCCTCATCTGTGATTAGCAGATAATATAGTACATGTCCAGTTAAATTTGAATTTTATATACACAATGAATAATATTTATTCTAAGTGTGTCAAAACTGTCTGGGACATGTCAATAATGAGACATGTCACTAATGAGAAAAGACTTAACTAAAATTCAAATTTAACTACATGTCCTTTATGATACTTTGTTTTGTGCAGTACCTGATGTTGAACCCAAGGACTCATGTATACTTTACAGGTGCTCTACCACTGGGCTGCACACCCAGCCCATTTTTTAATTTTTTATTTTGAGACAAGATCATTTCAGTTATGCAAGCTGCCTCTGGCCTTGAACTTGTGATCCTCCTGCCTCAGCCTCCTGAGTCACTAGGATTACAGGAGTAAGCCACCACACTCAGCTCCTGTATATTTTTAAATCAAGCATATCTTTATGTAATGTGGGAAATATGAGAACCAATAAGACAAAGTTCTGGTTACTGCTTTTGCTTTTGCTGCAATTAATATTAGTGGCCTTTCTCTCTGACTGTATCATGTCCTTTCCCAGCATCAATGAAACAGTTAACAGTTTAATATTACCTTGCAAGTAAGGAAAAAGCTGTTTCTGCATAGCTGCTAACACAGAAAGGAAAGGTTTTTTTGAACTTGTCCATATTAGTAGTTTATAGATTAGCAGGCAAAAGTCATGGGGACTTTCTAGGTAAGAGAAAAAAGCTAAAATGAGATGCTTCTTAAAGAACAAAAAGAAAATAAAATGGCATATTCAGGGAAATCACAGTTATAGAGGGCCTTAAATTATTGAGAAACAATTGTCTATGGCTTTTCTTCACTTCCTTTTTGTGTGTGTGTGTGTGGTACTGGGGGTTGAACCCAGGGCCTCCTGTTTGAATGCTTTGCAAGTGCTGGACCACTGAGCTATATCCCCAGCCCATTTTTTACTTTTTGAGACAGGGTCTCACTAAATTATGCAGAATGCCTCTGGTCTCAAACTTGTGATCTTCCTGCCTCTGCCTCCCTGGTCACTGGGATTACAGGCATGTGCCACCGCGCCTGCCTTTCTTTCACTTCTTTGTAAACAGTGGTATTGATGTTTTTCTAACTTTTCAAAGATCTTTGTAAAGTGAACTGCCTTGACAGATATAGCATGTCCATCTACAGCAAAGATCAAATGTGTTTACTGTTCAGTGCAATAATGTCTACCTCTGAAGCAAAGTTCAGGTAGGTTTACTACACTTTATAAAAATATTCAAATTCCCTAAGTTTGATATTCCTCTCCTGTAATGCAAGTGATTGTATGCAGGCATTACCTGGTTCTCTTCAGATCACCTGATAGAAACTGGGCCTGGGGAAATGATGCAAATACTGATACTCTCTTAACTGCTATTGCTGTGAGCAATAAATAGTCTCGTGTCTCTGATCCAGCATACATGAAATTGTGGAGGCTAATTTGTTAGTTTTGCAAGTTGGGTAAATCAATCTTCCTCAAAATGAGTTGTGAAATGAATTAATACTTATGCATATACTAAGCATCAGCTGTTGTCAACACAAATATAGGAAGCTTTTCCAGACAAAATGAATTCAGTTCATCAATGTAAAATAATAATGGGACTCAATGACTAATTCCAAATACACAAAATGATGATGTAGTAGGATATGCACATCTTGGTGTAGAACTATGAAGTAATGCTTAGCTCAGCAAAAATATGAAAATTCAAGGATTATATTTGATTGATTTAATAATTACATCATTACTAGCAATTCTATAATAAAATTACTAGCAATTCTATAATAAAATAAAATATAAAAATCCATTTCAGGCTGGGTGCAGTGGTGCACAGCTTTAAATCCCAGCAACTCGGGAGGCAGAGGTAGGAGGATCACAAGCTTGAGGCCAGAGGCAACCTGTGTAATTTAGCAAGACCCTGTCTCAAAATACAAAGTAAAAAAATGTCCTAGGGGTACCACTCTGGTTGAGTTCTTGCAAAAACAGCATGCATCAGGCCCTGGATTCAACTACCTAGTGCTAGGGAAAGGGGAGTGCATTTCAAGGGCCTGGTATAATGGCATATGCCTATAATCCCAGTGACTTGGGAGGCAGAGGGAGGATTGTTAGTTCCAGGTCAGAGGCACTCTGCACAATTTAGCAAGACCCTGACTCAATAAATGAATAGATAGATAGATAGATAGATAGATAGATGATGGATAGATAGATGATAGACAGACAGATAGGCTAAAGATGGAGCTTAGTGTCAGAACACCTGAAAAAGTATGTGGGAGGCTCTTGGTTCAACCTCCAAATTACCACAAAAAAGGGATCCATTTTAAGAGTACACCTGAAACAATTTTAGCTACTGTCTTACACTTTTCCTCATGTTATAAAGTACTATTACTTAAATTTAGTAAGGAAGAAATCAGTTTACTTTTTAAAAAACAACAAATTATCATAAAATATTTTGGAATCTGACTGCTCCTTAACTTGTTTTATTCCTCTGATTTTTC
>VMDO01040802.1:0-11672 GCA_007922755.1 Pedetes capensis | reverse complement strand
CTTACTATGATCTCTGTCGCCTGCCTCCGTGCCACACCGTTCCTGAAGCTGCATCTAATTCTTTCATTTCCTGCCTGCTCACCTGCCTCCTGCTCATTGTCTTTTCCCCTGTTACCTTCTGTTTCTTCTGCCTCCACCCCTCTCCTCCCTTGTGTTCCAAAATATTTACAAACCATGGTTGCAAACCACCTGTAAAATATTTGCGATGAGAAAATGTTTGCAAACTCTTACCAATGTCAAGGAGCATGATAACACCAGCATTTGAAGAACAAATGTGGAATTTAAAGTTCTCAAATTACAGGTCCAGTGTATGACGTATGGCTTACCAGTCATTATATATCTTACACGTATAACAATATAGCATTATAAGTAAACAATATTATTATCTAGACGGGCGCAGTGGCGCACGCCAGTAATCCCAGCAGCTCGGGAGGCAGAGGCAGGAGGATTGCAAGTTTGAGACCAGAGGCAGTGTGTGTAACTTAGCGAGACCCTGTCTCAAAAAAGTAAAAAATGGGCTGGGGCTGCAGCTCAGTGGTGCAGCACTTGCAGAACATGCAAGCGCGAGGCAGTGGGTTCAACCCCCAGTACTAGAAAAGAAATGTATATATATTATTATCCATGTCAGTGCCCAGTAACATATGAGCTCCCATCAAAATAAAATAAAAAAACTATCAGAGTAACAAGTAGAAATTAATAGCAATTGTGTTTCTATTAATGTTAGATCTCAATGTCCTCCTTTGTTAGTATAATTAACATCCTTCTTTACAGACTGGTTAAAATATTGAGCAAGGGTTTAAAGTAATGATTCAGGCTTGAAAGCAAGTTTGGACAACAAAAGGCCCAATTATATTAACTTACAGGATCCACACGGACCATTTTGAAATGTTAATGAACATTTGGATCTTCAGGTTTTCTAAGGCAAAAAAAAAAAAAAAGCTTTATAGTAATAAAAATGAATTTAAAGATCTACCTATATTTAGCTTGTCTAAAAATTGATTTCAGTAGAACCTACTACATCTTGTCTGCAGCCATAGCACCCTAGCGTCTGATCTCCCCTGATCTTGGAAGCTAAGCAGGGTCAGCCCGCTTAGTCCTTGGATAGGAGACCACCTGGGAATACTAGGTGCTTAGGCTAGGGAGAAGGACCTGGCAATGCAATTCTGAAACATTCCGCCATGGAGAAACCTAAGGATAGCAGAGATATTGTTGTTGTTAGGTGCCGTTGAGTCATATCCGACTCACAGCGACCCTTATAGGGTTTTCAATGGCTGATTGTTTCGGGATTGCCTCAGGAGTGGGCTGCCACGTCCTTCTCCCGTTTTTGTGGTGCTGGGAATCGAATTTGGGACCTCAGAGACTGCAGAGTGGTGCTCTACCAATTGACAATAGTGCCGGGCATGGCGTAGTGTCAGGGAGCATACACAGGGTTGCTGTGAGTCGGACCCGACTCGACGGTATCTAACAACAATATCGTAGCTATTCTCAACATTATCATGTAAGTCATCCTGGCTTAGGAGTTCAAAAAGGGATAAAAATTCATTGAAACCCCTAGGTTGAAAGGAGGTAGAGTCTAACATGCCAGAGCACCAGGAAAGGAAGTGTCCCCCTCCCAGGGAAGAGCAGGCGCCCACTGCCCACCTAGAGCAGTGCTTGCCCAGGTCTCTGGTGTCAATTACCCACAGGGTAGCCGGAAAGGAACTCAGTGATGACTTGGGGGTCGTGCAGGGGTTAAAATAACAGTGCTCAATTGAGACACTTCTCAGATAATAAAACAAACTATTAGGTTGAAGAAGGAATGTCAGAATGATGTAGGGCGGCCCCTGAGAATCAATGACTCTGAATTATGAAACGCATAAGGGTAGCTTCCCAGCATGGTGTTTGGCTCTCCATGTCCACTCGTGGACTGGATGCAGTCAGGGGATCGCGTTCCAGGGGGAGCTGGGCAAGGGGCGGTGAGCCCCGTGTCTGCTGTCCAGAGCACCTGAAGTCCGTGGCTGTGACCCCTAAGTTGAAGCCTGCCTCAGTGCAGTCTCCCATGTCCCCAGGCAACCAGTGGTCACATTGCCTCCCTTGCGCAGGCTGGCTGGGTGGGAACTTCCTGCCACTATGAATGTGGCACAAAGCCACGCTTGCCCATCCTCAGCGTGACCTTGTTTCGTGTATGTCCCAAAGTGGCTGGGAGGGAGGCAGTAGGAAGGGCAGATACAGGTCCCTCGTCCCCTTAGAAACTAACCACAGAGTACGTGGTCGTGGTATCCACGTTACGTGGAAAGACCCCTGAGAGGAAGAACTCCCGGCTCGTTACACAGTTCCCACGGCAAAGCCCCGTCCCCAGACAGCTCTCACCAGTGGCCTCTCTGTTGTTGTTAGGTGCCATCGAGTCGGTATCCAACTCTTAGCGACCCTCTGTACAACAGGGAAACACTATTGTCAGTGCTTCTCTGCTGTTCATAGGGTTTTCAATGGCAGATTGATTTTTGGGAGGGGGTTGCCAGGTCCTTCTCCCAAGCCTACAGCTTCTGGTGTTCCCAGGCAGTCTCCCATCCAGGTATTAACCAGGCCCGACCCTGCTTAGCTTCCGAGATCTGATGGGATCGGATGCCACAGGGCTATGGCTGCAGGCCTGTGGCCTCTCTAGGGCTCAGGAAATACCATCGTCAGTCACCTGGCCTCCGTCATGAACCACGGTGACACACACCTCTCTCAGCTGTTGGCTCGCTCACCCTAGTTATTCTGTGTGATGCCATCGAGTCGTGTCCGACTCATAGCAACCCTCATAGGGTTTTCAATGGCTGACTGTTTTGGGATTGCCTTGGGAGGGGGTTGCCATGTCCTTCTCCCATTTTAGCGGTGCCGGGAATCGAACTTGGGACCTCAGAGACTGCAGAGCGGAGCTCTACCAACTGAGCTAAATCCCAGCCTCTCTAGGGGTTGGGAAATCCCATGGTCACCTGGCCTCCGACATGAACCACGGTGACACGCCCCTCTCTCGGCTCTTGGCCCCCTCACCCTAGTTATTCTGTGTGGAAAGGCAGTCCCAAAAAGGCCACTTTTTCCTAAGAACACAGTTGATGTGAGGCTCCGATAGAAGCATATGTTAAGGGTCTTTGCCTAAGTTCCCATTTCTGTCACCACAAACAAATTTACTACTTTTGTTCAGCCCTTCCGACCGTAATCCCTCCTGACTGGTTACTTAAGACTGAAGAGCGGATAAAGCCTTCCTTCATTTTCTTAAGTGCCTGCAGGACTTAGCGCTTATCCCGGCCCTGGCTCTCCAAATGTGCTGAGTAACCACGATGGAAGGGGGGTTTCCGCAGGAACTGAAACGCTGTACAGCCCGGGGACCACTTATGCTGATATCACCCTGCCTGGCTGGACTCTGAGCTCTGCCCTGTGCATCCCCCATGACTGGGTAGCCCAGCCCCTGGCCCTGCTCTGCCCTGCCATCATTCTGTCCAATTTGCTTCTCGGCAGAGGCCGGGATTTGCCATCCGAATGGGCTCCAGATTTCAAGCTGGCCCCCAGGATGGAGGCAGGCAGTGGATCTAGTGGCAGGTCCTCCCCACAGACAACAGAGTCATCGTGTAGAAGGACTCAGAATGCACGCCCTCTCTCTCATCCAGTTAAGAACGGGGCCATCCCTGTGGCCAAGATGCAGGTATCGTTTTTCTCGACAGGCCAAGACACAGGTATCATTTTTCTTGACAAAGGCAGCTTCTCTGTTGCTCTCCTGTGATGCTCCCCTGCACAAAGCAGGGGTCTGGGCTTTCGTGTCCAGGGGAAGGAGGTCCTCCTAGAATCGACAGCAGTGATCCCCCAGATTGGGCAGAGGGGAATTCTTGCTGCGATTCCCAGGATGAACACATGCGCGCCTTTCCCGAGCTCTTACTCAAGGCTTTGAGTTTAAGATTGCAGCTTACGCTGTCGAAAGGCGTGCTGATTTGATCCCTTTTCTTATAGGGCAGGATCCTAAGAAAAGCCCCCTCTGTGATGGCGATAAAGGCCTATTCACTGTGGCTCTGACCCTCGCTCGGCTCCAGACTGCCAGGGGCCCGGCTGGAGTGGAACTCTCGCACCCCCTACAGTCCGGATGGCGCAACTGCGCCACAAACGCCGACTTCCCCACCCCAGCTCCACCCTTGAGTGATTTATTAATCAAGACGTGTTAGTGACTTTCGGAGAGTTTTATGTGCGGAGGATCCACGGTCTCGATACAAAAATGGGAAAAACATTTCTCTCTCTCCGGAGCTCAGGCAGCCCTGCGTGGCGGTGGACACCTTGGGAAGGAGCTCTGGGGGTGGAAAAGGCAGGAGGGGGCTTTGCGTGGTGTCCCCAGAAACATCACCTCTCTTTCAGCACCGCGCTGAGGTTGTCACATTGTCACCGGTTCAGTGGAAAGAGCTGCTGAGAAGCTGCTGGCAGGTGCCGGAACCTCGGATCTGGGCCTCTTTCGCCCTAGGGCTGTTGGCTGTGTGTCAGGGAGAGTGGAAGCTGGTATCCCCCTGGCAGCAGGAACAAGAGATCAGTGTGAGATGACAGGACCAAAAGTCACCCACACACATGCACACACACACACACACACACACACACACACACACACACACACACACAACCAGCCTCAGCCAAAGTCCACAGCTTTAGTCCTTAGTCGACTTGTCAGTTCTGACTATGGACGGCTGGAGCAAAGCCGGGGTCTGGAGGCCAGGACTCTGCCCCCAAGGGGCTCAGTGAGCGGAGGGAGCCCTTGAAAGCAGGCCCAAGAGGGAGACACCCAGAGGCGGTGGAGAGAAATGCAGAACAGGCTGCTGTCTGGTTTGCTGTCTCCTTCAGACATGGAAGGCAGTCCCCGGATGGCCCATCTCTGCCGTTCCAAATAAGCTGCCCGGGGCACCTGCTCCACAGCGACCCCTGCTGAGGCTGCCACCAAATCCACGCTGCAGCGAGAGTGGATAGGGATCCATGGCGACCCTCTAGGACCCAATGCACATTCTTGGGAGGTCTTCTGGGATCAAGGTGGCTGCCAGTGTGAGTCTGGCCATGGCCACACCTGGCCACACAGAGAATGTGGCAATAGGCTTTTTCTTTCCTACTGGGTGGCACCAACAGCTATACAGACAGCCTGACTTTGGCTTCTGATGGGGAGAAATGCGTTTCTCCAGCCAGGCAGCCTCCTACCTTGGGGGCTCCCCGACAATGCCCAAGCCCCCACTCTCCCAGCCTTCCTCGGGGTACTCCATGCCAAGCACCCTTGTGTAGGAAGATGTGCTTGGGGGCTTCTCACACTGCATGACCAGAGTGAGGCTTTGTCTGCTCTGTAAATACACAGCTCAGAGAGCTCATTTGTACGACTGGAGATTTGTGATCATTAAGTATTTAGGTGGGCTGGGATTTATCTCAATTGGTAGAGCGCTGCGCTGTAGTCTCTGAGGACCAGGGTTCAATTCCCAGCACCACAAAAATAGAAGAAGGACCTGGCAATCCACTCCCAAGGAAATCCCGAAATAGCCAGCCATTGAAAACCTTATGAGGGTCGCTATGAGTCAGATACCGACTCGATAGCACCTAACAACAACAACAGCAACAAGTATTTAGATACCACTCAAAGCAATGAGGCCTGCAGCCGTAGCCCTGTGACATCCGATCCCGTCAGATCTCGGAAGCTAAGCAGGGTCAGGCCTGGTTAGTACCTGGATGGGAGACCACCTGGGAACACCAGAAGCTGTAGGCTTGGGAGAAGGACCTGGCAACCCCCTCCCAAAAATCAATCTGCCATTGAAAACCCTATGAACAGCAGAGAAACACCGACAATAGTGTTTCCCCTGTGGTACAGAGGATCGCTAAGAGTCGGATACCGACTCGACGGCACCTAACAGCAACAACAACAAAGCAATGAGAAAAAGGGTTTCTTACAAAATTACAGGTAATTACATTTTCTTCCTATAAAGATAGGATGTTGTTGTTAGGTGCCGTCGAGTCGGTGTCTGACTCATAGCGACCCTATATAGAATAGGCAAATGCTATTGTCAGTGCTTCTCTGCTACTCATAGAGTTTTCGATGGCAGATTGATTTTTGAAAGGACGTTGTCAGGTCTGTCTCCCAAGCCTACAGCACCTGCTGTTCCCAGGCGGTCTCCCATCCAAGGACTAACCAGGCTGGACCCTGCTTAGCTTCCGAGATCTGATGGGATCAGATGCCACAGGGCTACAGCCGAGGGCTTTAAAGATAGGATAGACTTACTATAAGAAAGTAGGGGGAAATATGTAAAAGAAAAACTGAACTTCATCATTTGACCTCCATCTAGCTTGTCAGAGATGCCGACAATAACGGTTTGCTTATTGTTTGTAACTTTGGAAGAAGCTTCCAGAAGATACTTCAGGGCTGAACTCAGGGCGTGGCAACAGCGAAGGGATGATTCGCTCTCAGAGCTGCAGAGTGCCGCCAGGAGAAGCAACAGCTTCAGGAGCAACTAATTGTGAATATTTAAAAAAAAAAATAGTACTAGGGGTTGAACCCAGGGCCTTGCGCCTGCATGCTCTGCAAGTGCTGGACCGCTGAGCTGCAACCCCAGCCAATTGTTTTTGTTTGTTTGCTTTTTACTGTTTTGAGACAGGGTCTCACTAAGTTACACAGACTGCCCCTGGTCTTGAACTTGCGATCCTCCTGCCTCCACCTCCTGAGATGCTGGGATTACAGGCATGTGCCACCACCCCCGGCAACTGTGAATATTTTTAACGTAACACCATCAAAATCATCCGTGTATTTTTAGATCCATGATTAAGAAAGAGAAATAGCACAGGTGGTTCATGTTTTACTCGATCGACACATACCTTTCATCCAAAGTTTGATTTTTATTCAGAGATTTTTCTGGACAACAAAAACCAAGAAAATATCTACATGCAGAAGCACTAATTGGTACAATAATACATGAAATTAAAGGTGTACAAAGGAACATCTCATAAAATCATCAAAGACACAATATGAAGCAAAAATATATTTTCCACAAACTAATTATGCCCCCTAAAGAATGAAGGTATTCAAAAGTGAAGAGCAACCAGAGAAAGTGTTTTATGGAAGCTGCAGGAGGGTTTTAAGCACGTTTCTTAGGAGGCAGGGAATCCTATTTTGCAGAGCCATAAAAGTTGCTTTCTTTTTAAACCTCAGAGAAGTTCTAAAAAAATCCCTCCAGATTCCGGGACCTGCTGAGAGTCGGCAAAAATCCAAACAAACATTAAATTGTCCTTACCATGCATCCATTTTTTAACAGTGTATGACAAAACTTACTCGAGAGACAAATAATGCCTGTGCAATGATTTATGTAGGTAAATAAATAACTTAAAACACAAGCCACCATATGTATGGGAAGAAAACAAGAAGCCGTTCTGACCCCGGTACCTCTTGCAGAAATAACATGTGCCATCCTGAAAATGCTGTGTATTATTATTATTATTATTATCGTGTGGTACTGGGGGTTGACCCCAGGGCCTCACACTTGCATGGTTTACAAGTGCTGGACCACTGAGCTGCACCCCCAGCCCATTTTTTTTTAAACTTTTTTTTTTGAGACAGGGTCTTGCTAAGTTACACAGACTGCCCCTGTTCTCAAACTTGCGATCCTCCTGCCTCCGCCTCCCAAGCCGCTGGGATTACAGGCGTGCACCACCGTGCCCGGCTCTGTGCATTATTTTCTGAAGAAAAAGCAGCCCAGGCCTGCCACCCCTGTTTAACCACGAACAACAGAACAGGGCATCCGAGGAAGGCGTCAGAAGACACGTGGCACAGAACTACAGAGACCACGAGAGTCATAGCCGAAGGACGGCAGAGGCAAGGATGGGGTTTAGGTGAATCTTCATTTAGTTTCAGCCTCTTTCTTAAAAGTACTTCAAAAGATGCTACATAGTTTATAAGATTGTTGTTGTTGTTGTTAGGTGCCATCCAGTCTGTATCCGACCCATAGCAACCCTCAGAGGGTTTTCAATGGCTGTTTCGGGATTGCCTTGGGAGTGGATTGCCAGGTCCTTCTCCCATTTTTGCAGTGCTGGGAATGGAACTTGGGACCTCAGAGACTGCAGCGCAGCGCTCTACCAACTGCGCTAAATCCCAGCCCTTTATAAAATTACTCTCCATCATATTTGAAAAAAATGTTTTCTTCATTTCATGCTAGAAGCCTGAAGCAGAAATAAACACCTTTGTGTCCATCAGTTGTTGTAATTAAGAGAGAAGAAAGGTAAGCCACAAATGGGAAAAGGTATGAGCAATGCACTGCTTGATAAAGGTCTCCCATATAACTCCTTAACTTCAACAAAAGTCAGTGTACCTAATTCAAAAAGGATAAGAGATTTAAGAAATGATGGCTTACAACAAGCCGTTCAAAGAGCTGTCAATATCTGAAAAGACCAGATCCTATTAGCCAAAAGGGAAATTCAAGTTAAAATTAAAATCCCATGCAAGTACATAGATAAATAAGCAAGTGTTTGTGAATATGTAAAGTGGCTAGAATTCTACTTACACTCTGTTGTTGTTGTTGTTAGGTGCCGTCGAGTCGGTATCCGACGCATAGCGACCCTCACAGGGTTTTCAATGGCTGAGTGCTTCGGGATTGCCTTCGGAGTGGATTGCCAGGCCCTTCTCCCATTTTTGCAGTGCTGGGAATTGAACTCCGGGCCTCAGAGACTGCAGCGCAGTGCTCTACCCACTGAGCTAAATCCCAGCCCTACTTACACTCTAGTAGTGCTTAAAAATAATTAGCATAGCCACTATGGAAAATAGTATGATGGTCTATTAAAGTTGGAGGTATACATTGGTGACCACCAATTCCCTTTATAGGTGGTGGTTGTTGTTAGGTGCCATCAAGTCACGTCCAACTCATAGTGACCCTATGTACAATAGAACGAAACACTCCCCACTTCTGTGCCAGACACGATCTTTTTTATGTTTAAGCCCATTGTCGCAGACACTGAGTCAATCCATCTAGTTGAGGGTCTTCCTTTCTTCATTGACCTACCACTCTCCCAAACATCATGTCCATCTCCAGGGATTGGTTCCTCCTGACAACATGTCCAAAATATGTGGGAGGTAGTCTAGCGATCCTTAATTGCCAAGAAGTGCTCTGGTTGCACTTCGTCTAGGACAGATCTGTTAGTTCTTTTGGCAGTCCGTTCAATATTCATCTCCAGCACCATAACTCAAAGGCATGGATTCTTCTCTTATCTCCCTTATTCAACATCCAGCTTTCACAAACATCCTTCATTGTGTATGCCCAATAACAAAAGTGTGTACTTGTATGCCCCATGTCATAATATTCACAGGAGTAGCAGCTTTGTGATAGCCTAGAACTAGCAAAAACCCAGCTTTCCCTCAGTAGTGGAATACACAGATATAGTATGGTATTTTCATCCTGTGGAATACCAAATAACACTGAAAACAAATTATACCTGTAATGGGAAATAACATTGAATGACTCATTCATACTGAGGGAAACAATTCAGACCCAAAATACGTAACTATGACACTACCACTTAATCTGTGTGATGAGAAGTCAGAAACCACTGTGAGTTGGATCGCGTAGGGGTCTTGGTGGGCAAAGGAGGATTACACAGTGCTGGTCTTCCCATTCACTGAACACTGGAATGTTCATTTAGGAGACAGCTCTGTGGTGAGCTGGCCGGTGTGTCTTTCATTCTATGCATGAGGGATGCGTTGGGCCCTTACGCAGTTCCCTGTACCCCCAGGCAGGACCTCTCCCCATAACTGGTCCATCTCTTTTTTTTTCCCCCTGCAGTACTGGGAGTTGAACCCAGGGCCTCGCACCTGCATGCTCTGCAAGTGCTGGACCACTCAGCTGCACCCCCAGCCCATTTTTTCTTTTGCTTTTTGAGACAGGGTCTCGCTAAGTTACGCAGACTGCCTCTGGTCTCGAACTTGTGATCCTCCTGCCTCTGCCTCTCCAGCCGCTGGAATTACAGGCGTGTGCCACTGCGCCAGGCACAGGTCCATGTCTTGATGCAGTGCCCCGTGCTCCTCTCAGCTCCAGCCTTCCACTCACAGAGACAATAATGCCAGGAAGCTTTGTCAGAGGATCCCAGGAGACCCTGCCAGGACTCTGAGGATTTGGGAGTGTGGTCTTTCTTGCGAAGCCCAAACTGGGTGGGCGTAGGGAAGGCACAGCACTGAAAATGTTCACATGTGGTGACCGCCCTCCCATCCAGACTCACGCCATTCTTGGAACCCGACTCCCTATAAGTATGAACGCTCTGCATTCCAGTGTCCTTGTGTCTTGTCCTGCAAAGTGCCGTGGAGACCCCCCTCTGCCAGGCCACGGTGCCTATGGTTTCTGGAACTCAGTCGAGGTTCACCTCTGTGTGCGTGGAGAGCCAGGATCGTGGCCGCCCCAGTCCATTGTCGCTGCTTCCCACCTGCTTGGCACCTGCAGGATGTTGATGGGATGGCAGAAGAGGGCAGGGGAAAGCAGTCGGACGTCTGTCTCTCTGGTACTGAATTAACCCAGGATCATTCTCCAAGATAACTCGAAAGAAAAGCCAAGCAGAAAAGCTATTGGACACTATGGAAGAACATCCTCCTCCTGGTCAGCAGTGGCGTCTGTGTGTGGGTGTGCGTCTGTCTGTTTCTTGTTGTCTTTCTCCCACTCCAGTGCTCGTTTGAGGAGAAGAGGAGTTGATCCGTTTGGTTTCTCTCTGAATCGACGCCACGTCACTGTGTTAGGCACTGGCATACATACGGAGGGGCATGGATGTCTCCCAAAACAGGGAGGTCAGCTCAAGCCTTCATCACACTGACGAAATTATTCACGTTTGTGCCTTTCTAAATGATCTTAACTCTTATTAACTCCAAGTTAGCATGTTTTGGAACTCTCTAAGCAACGTTAACAGACACTTCATATTTAAATCGTGTGTAACAGGGCTGTTCAGGTCTATTATCATCTGAGTCAGTCAAACAAAGATTTTATTCTCTTTATTGGATTGACATGGTTTTGGCAGGCTTCAATATGCTATCTAACTGATGTGTCTAGAAACCTTCGACTGTGCCAAGCAGGCATTTTGCTGGAGATCTTCATTTTTTTTTTTTTTTTTTTTTTTTTTTTTTTTTTTGGTCTCACTGAGTATTTTTGAAGGGGTTGAGAGAAAATAAGTGATATTTTTACTCTCCAACCATTATATGCCTGCAGCCGTAGCCCTGTGGCATCCAATCCCGTCAGACCTCGGAAGCTAAGCAGGGTTGGGCCTGGTTAGTACTTGGATGGGAGACCGCCAGGGAACACCAGATACTGTGGGCTTGGGAGAAGGACCTGGCAACCCCTACCAAAAATCAATCTGCCATTGAAAACCCTATGAACAGCAGAGAAGCACTGACAATAGTGTTTCACCTGTTATATACAGGGTCCCTATGAGTCGGATGCCGACTCGACGGCACTTAACAACAACAACAACAACAACCATTGTACATGTTGCAATTATGTTAAAGGAAAAAAGGAAAAAAAAACGAAATTAGGTGCCAACAGGAGATTTTTCTCCTTATTTGAGAAGCCTGAAGGCTGCTAGTTCAAGATTGGTCAAATTCCTTATGGTGTAAGTGACCCAACCTCTGCTTTTAGGAGACCTCATGGCCCAAGAAAGCTGCTGCATTCCAACCTTGAAAGGCCCTACAGTCCCTC
>VMDO01040801.1:0-11665 GCA_007922755.1 Pedetes capensis | reverse complement strand
TTTAATGCAATACCCATTAAAATTCCACTGACTGACTTTACAGAAATAGAAAAAAATGATCCAAAAATTCATATGGAACCACAAAAGACCACATACAGCCGAAACACTCTTAAGCTGTAAAACTAATGCAGGCGGAATCACAAGCCCTGACTTCAAGCTATACTATAGGGCAGTGGTAGCAAAAACAGCTCGGTACTGGTACAAAAATAGGCCCGAAGACATCTGGAACAGAATAGAAGACCCAGAAATACCTAAACACACCTATAGCCACCTGATTTTCGACAAAGGAGCAAAGCAAGTAAACTGGAAAAAGGACAGCCTCTTCAACAAATGGTGCTGGGAAACATGGTCATCCACATGCAGAAAAGTGAAAGCTGACCCCCATCTCTCAATATACATGAGAGTTAACTCAAAATGGATAAAAGATCTCAACATAAAACCAGAAACTTTAAAACTTATAGAAGACAAGATAAGCAATACACTCCATCATATAGGCATAGGAAAGTATTTCCTTAATAGGACTCCAATTGCTCAAGAAATTGCAACAAGAATAGATAAATGGGATCACATGAAATTAAAAAGCTTCTGCACAGCAAAAGAAACAATTAACAGAGTCAAGGAAACCCCCACGGAATGGGAAAAAATCTTCACATTTTATAAATCAGACAAAGGTCTAATTACTAGAATTTATAAAGAACTCAAGGAAAAAAAAAAAACCCAAAACCAAACAACCCAATACACAAATGGGCAAAGGAACTGAGTAGACAGTTCTCAAATGAAGAGGTCCATAAAGCCATGAAACACTTGAAAAAATGTTCAGTATCCCTAGCCATTAGGGAAATGCAAATCAAAACAACTCTGAGATTTCACCTTACACCAGTAAGACTGGGCAAGATCAATAAAACAAACAACAACAAATGCTGGCGAGGTTTTGGGGAAAAGGGAACACTTTTACATTGTTGGTGGAGCTGTAAATTGGTGCAAGCACTGTGGAAATCAATATGGAGGTACCTCAAAAAACTGAAAATATATCTACCATATGACCCAGCTATAACACTATTGGGAATTTACCCAAAGGGAGTTGGGTCATCATACCACAGAGACACCTGCATTTCCATGTTCAATGCAGCGCTTTTCACAATAGCAAGGATATGGAATCAACCAAAGTGCCCTTCAACAGAAGAATGGATAAAAAAACTATGGTATATATACACAATGGAATACTATTCAGCAATCAAGAAAAATGAAATAAGGTCATTCGTAGCAAAATGGATGGAAGTAGAGAAAATTATTTTGAGTGAACGAACACGAGCTCAGAAAGAGAAACAACACATGTTCTCACTCATATGAGGGAGCTGATTCAAAATTACAAGAAGGAAAAATCCTATTCAAAAGTCGGATCACAATAAAAGTGGGGAGGGGAAGATAAGAATGATGTCAATGTAGATGGACTGGAGGTCACATGTGGTTGTTCTGACAGGATAAGGACTAGGACTGCTGCAGAAGAGGTTTCTGTCTTGAGTGGAGCTGGAGCCCAAGGACATGTAGGAAAATACTACTAAGTGAAGGATGGAGAGGACTTGGATGGGAAACTTAGATGGGAGAGGTGTGTGTGGGAGGCATGGGGGAGGGTGGGGGGTAACCTATATGGGTAGTGTTTATCAGGGTGCATGTGTGGAGGTGTCACGGTGGGGGGCATGTCAGAGTGAGTCACATTGAGATGTGCATTGAAAATTTCTAATAAGGAAAAAAAAAAAAAAAGAAAAAGAACTCAAGAAAAAACTCCCCCAAAAACAACCCAATACACAAATGGGCAAAGGAACTGAGTAGACAGTTCTCAAATGAAGAGGTCCGTAAAGCCATGAAACACATGAAAAAATGCTCAATATCCCTAGCCATTAGGGAAATGCAAATTAAAACAACTCTGAGATTTCACCTTACTCCAGTAAGAATGGGCAAGATCAATAAAACAAATAACAACAAATGCTGGCGAGGTTGTGGAGAAAAGGGAACACTCTTACATTGTTGGTGGAGCTGTGAATTGGTCCAACCACTGTGGAAATCAATATGGAGGTATTTAAAAAACTGAAAATATATCTACCATATGACCCAGCTATAACACTATTGGGAATTGACCCAAAGGGAGATGTGTCATCACACCACAGAGACACCTGCATCTCCATGTTCAATACAGCACTTTTCACAATAGCAAGGATATGGAATCAACCAAAGTGCCCTTCAACAGAAGAATGGATAAAAAACTATGGTACATGTGTACATATACACAATGGAATACTACTCAGCAATCAAAAAAAAAAAAAAGGAAATAAGGCCATTAGCAGCAAAATGGATGGAATTGGAGAAAATTATTTTAAGTGAATGATCACAACCTCAGAAAGAGAAACACGACATGTTCTCACTCATAGATGGGAACTGAATCAAAATTATAAGAAGGAAAAAATCCTATACAAAGGTTGGTTCATAATAAAAGAAAAAAAAGCTAAGAATGGTATTAGTATAGATGGTCTAGAAAATGCATGTAATAGTTCTGACAAGGTAAAAATGAAGTTCACTACAGAAAAAGTTTCTATCTTAAACAGAACTGGAACCCAAGGATATATAGAAAAATATTACCATACAAAGACAAGTAAATGGAAGAGAGGTCTTTGATGGGGGAGGGGAGGTAGCACACGAGAGGGTAAGGGGGAACCTATATGAATAATGTACAACAAAATGCATATATGGAAATGTCATAATGAAAAGTATGTCAGAATGAATCACATTAAGGTATACATTAAAAATTTCCAATTAAGAAAAAAAAAAGACTCATTGCTTTGGGAAAAGCTGTTGCAAGAGATCTCTTTGAAGTGCTGAAAATTAAAGCTGTCACATTGAAGACGAAGGTGTGCCTGACTCATGCCATGGTATTTTCATTTGCATCTTATGGTTGTGAAAGCTAGACATAGAATAAGGGAGACAGGAGAAGAATTGATGTGTTTGAATTATGGTGCTGGAGATGAATATGAATATTCCATTGATTGCCAAAAGAAACAACAGATCTGTTCTAGAAGAAGTGCAACCAGAGTGCTCCTTGGAAGCAAGGATGGCTAGACTGCATCTTGTGTCTTTTGGACATGTTGTCAGGAGGGACCAATCCCTGGAGAAGAACCTCAGGTTTGGGAGAATGGCAGGTCAATGAAAAAAAGGAAGACCCTCAACTAGCTGGACTGACACAGTGGCTGCAACAATGGGCTTAAACATAAATAATATGTTTCTGGCACAGAATGGGGGAGTGTTTTTTTCTGTTGTACATAGGGTCACTATGATTTGGACCCAACTGGATGGCACTGAACAACAACAGCAAAGTTGCCTTGCTTAGTGGGATCCCAGCAGGTGCACTGTACAGATTTACAGATAGGAAAGGAACAGTGTTAAAATGCCCAGATTAGGATAGTCAAGGAAATTCTTATTACATTTGTTGTTGTTGTTAGGTGTCGTTGAGTCATGCCTGACTCATAGCAACCCTCCTAGGGTTTTCAATGGCTGATTGTTTCGGGATTGCCTTCGGAGTGGATTGTCACATCCTTCTCCCATTTTTGCTGTGTGGGGAATCAAACCAGAGTCCTCAGAGACTGCAGAGCAGTGCTCTACCAACTGAGCTAAATCCCAGCCCCTCTTATTACATTTAGTCACTAGGAATTTACCTAGGCTGTGGATTGTAATCAGCCCATTATCTGGTTTTGTGAGACTCTTAGGGAAGCACAGGGTTCTATGCAGGCAGTCCTCACAGCAGTTTTCCTTTTTTGGTTGTTCTGGAATTCTCAGCTGATGAGATTCAGACCAGATTCTGGGGTGAAAGTCCTTTTCCTCTCGTATCCCCCCAAATTTCCCTGTCTTTCTAGCCTGCCTCAGTACTGGGTTGCAATTCTAAGTCAAGAACTAAATTATTCTAAGAACTAAGAATTCTAAGTTAATTCCCTCTCCTTCCCCTAAGCATGAGGTTTCTCTTGCACAATAGCTATGTTGCTTAAAGTTGGGGGAGAGCAATACAGAGGAGTCTTTCCTTGATTCTTCAATATGTCTTCTTATTATGCTAAAGCCAGGTACTGTGCTCTTTTACCTGTTTTCCTCAGCTCTGGTCAAGTTAGTCTCAGGTATGTGTATTTTTTCAGACTGATATCTCTGTGGGCTGGTCCCTGGAGGGTCTTGCTCGGCTACTATCTTGTCTTGCCCCCTGCTGGCAATTTTTGAAGTTAGGGTTTTATGTGCCCACAGAGACTAGGACACAGAAGCTCTATCTTTTTTGGTTATTCCCTTTCAAAGGAATGGCTTTCAGGTCTTTTTTTTTTTTTTTTTTTTTTTTTTTTTTTTTTTTTTTTTTTTTTTTTTTTTTTTTTTGTACTGGGGGTTGAACCCAGGGCTTCATGCTTGCATGCTTTGCAAGTGCTGGACCACTGAGCTGCACCCTCAGCCCATTTTTTGTTTACTGTTTTGAGACAGGGTCTCACCAAATTACGCAGACTGCCTCGGGTCTCAAATTTGCAATCCTCCTGCCTCTGCCTCCCGAGCCGCTGGGATTACAGGCATGCGCCACCATTCCTGGCACACTTTCAGGTCTTTGAAAAAGACATTCTTCAGTTGTTGTTCTTGTTAGGTGCCGTTGAGTCGGTATCTCTTCAGTTGTAGGAGATACATATATATTGCCAAGTGACAGAGAAAGAATTGATGCTGTGAGTTTCTTTCTAGTAACTGTTGGAAGAAACGGAGGTCAAGGGCCTATCATCAGGTGTTGGCTGGATAGACAGGAAATTCTTTTGCTAGCCCAGAGATTTTCCAGACAGGTACTCAAAAGGGGCCTGGGTTGTCCCAGGGCTGCAGTCTCAGGCTACTGGAAGCTGTGTTACAGTTTGGTCAAGTTCAGAGGTTCTAATGAAGTGTTCTTCCTTGAGTTTTTGCTGTTCTGGGTTGAAGGGTATTTAATCAGTCTCATAGTAGCTCCCCCCAGGTAACTTAGTAAAAGGTTAACAAAGTGCCTTTATAGTGGGGAAATCTGGAAAACCTCACCTTTGCCAAGTGATGAAAACTATCATTACCAAGAATAAGAGAAAGTGAAATTGGTGGCTCCTGCTATGGTGCACAGAGAAGCACACAGCCCCATACGTGTGGTATTGCTGTCACAAAAGTGTCACCTGAATCAAATCATGAGGAAACAAGCCAAACTCAAATTCAAGGTCATTGTAAGAGATAATAGCCCTGCACTTGAAAAATATCAATGTCATGAAAAAAACAAATAAAAGGTCAAGGAGTTGTTTCAGATGAAAGGAGACTACAATGGCATTCAAACTAAATGAACAGCCACAGTGATCTATCATGTCACACCTATCAGAATGACTATAATGAGAAACAGTGACACCAGCAAATGCTGGGAAGGAGGGGGGCAACTACATCACACATCACATATCCATTATAATATAATAAATATGGAATGCTGGAATGGACACAGACTCTGGGGGAATGAAAATTCACCTGTAGATTCTGTGATGAGAGGCTGAGTAGTTGGGGGTGGTGGATTCCCCTCCTTAATGTTGGTTAGCAGCTATATCTATATATTTCCTGGCTTTCATTTCAGCTTCTATTTCAGCTTTTGATTTCATCTTTCCTATAAAAGATGGAAGACTACAATAGAAAATCTGAAGATAATTTTTAGAATTCTTTTTCTTTTCTTGGCCAAATTGTAAATAAATCCACTTTTTTCTTTTACCAACTTCTTTTTTTTATAGTTCATTTAAAGTGGTGCACTTAGAACCTTATTATTGTTACATATCATGGCTAGTGGGAATGTAAATAGTGCAGTCACTCTGGAAAAGAATTTAGTGCTTCAAAAATATTTTAAAAAATGTACCTATATACTACCTAGCTATTGTGGTCCTAGGCATTCATCCCAGAAAAAACATGTCTACACAGAAAAACTACACAATTTTAAACAGTTGTTTTATTTGTAATGGACAAAAATGGCAATAACTCAATCTTCAACAGATGAATGGTTAAACAAATTAGAATACAGCAGGGCCACCCATGGTGGACAGGTTTCAGCTGAGCTTCCACACTAAGACAGATTAGGGAAAAGGACCTGCCATCCCACCCCCAAAACAATTAGCCATTGAAAACCCTATGAACAGCAGAGAAGCACTGTCAAATACAGTGCTGGAAAATGAGTCCCTCAGGCTGGAAGGTATTCAAGACACATCAGGGGGAAAGTTGCCTCCTCAAAGTAGAGTTGACGTTAATTATGAGAATGGAGTAAAGAATGGAGTAAAGAACGGAGTAAAAATTGGACCTCCATTTGTAAATGTGGCATGACTTAAAATGAAAAGAAACACAGCGGCTGTAACAATAGGCTCAAAAATAGAAAAAAATCATGTGCATGGCACAGGTGTTCAGGTAGTGTTTTGTTCTATTGTACATAGGGTCACTATGAATTGGACATGGCTGGACCTAACAACAACATCCTATGGAATGATACTCAGCAATAAAAAGGAACAAGCTATTGATATACTCAACAATCTTAATAAATCTCCAAAATAATATGCTAGCAGAAAAAAATGCTAATCCCCAAAGATTCCTTCCTATAGGACTCTGTTTATATAACACTTTTGAAATGACAAAATTATAGAAATTGAGATTAGATGAATGGCCACCACGAATTAAGGAAGTGTCTTGGGGGAAGGAAGGATGTAGCTGTGGCTCTGAAAAGGAAGCATAAGGCATTTTTGTGCGGAAGGAAATGCTATATATTTGGACTATGTCAATGTCCTGGTTATGATATATACTATTGTTTTTAAAATGTTACCATTGAGAGAATAAGGCACAGAGTCCACAGAATCTGCCTGTATTATTTCTTACAGCTGCACATGAATCTGCAATGATCTCAAAATAATAATAAAAAGCCTACATGGATGAGATTAGGGTTGGATTTTGTAATGGAAGAAAAAGTTGCTTTTTGGAGGTACTGGGCCCTCGCAGCTTGAATGCTTTTCCAAGTGCTGTACCACTGAGCTGCACTTTCAGCCCATTTTTCTACTTTCTCTGACACAGGGTCTTGCTAAATTACACAGACTGCCTCTAGTCTCAAATTTGCAATCCTCTTGCCTCTGCCTCCCAAGTCACTGGGATTACAGGTGTGCACCACTGAAGAATCTTGATCTTTGCAATTTACTCTCAAATAGTTCAGCAGAAAGAAAAAAGCTATATATAGATGTGTGCGTGTGCGTGTGTATGTGTGTGTGTGTGTATAAGAAAAGCAATAAAACACCTGTGCCAAAATGTTAATAATGAGGGAGAGGTATATGGGACCACTGAAATATTTCATAATTTTCCCCTATATGTAAAATTTATTTTCCAAAATAAAATATTCAGTAATAACTTTAAAAGGAACTCCATGAAGACAACAAATTGCCAGAGAAAAAAGAACCAGTGGGCCAGGTAATAGATGCCATGTCATCATCTGTTTTAGCTGCCCCTGAAATCTATGCCAGGAAAGAGAAACTTAAGGTTCTGGTTGCTTCAACTGAACACTGCCCCCCTTCTTATAGGAGTGAATTTGCTGGAGCTATTAGTGTGAAGAAGAGGCAGTTTACATCCTTAAAAACAACTTACTTATTTTTTTACTCATTTCTTGTGGTCTCACGTATATTTTGCAAGTGCTATACCACTGGGCTGCACCCGAAGCCCACTTCTAATTTAATTTAACTTTTGTTTTGTTTTGAGTCAGTGTCTTGCTAAGTTACACAGGCTGTCTCTGGCCTCAAACTCTGAGATCCTCTTGCCTCCACCTGCCAAATCCCTGGGATTATAGGCATGCACCAAAATGCCTGGCCTTTATTATTTACTCTTAAAGCATGCAAGATATAGTCAAATTTAGAATACAAAAAAATCTTGAGAAAATGCGGAGAAGAAAATAATACAAAGCTGTGGAGGGGGAATGAGCTGGAAGTTATTCAAGAAATCACTGGGGGAAAGGTTGCCTCCTTAAAGCGGAGTTGACCTTCATGATGGGAATGGAGTGTGTGTAGAAGAATGAGTTTTGCAAAGAAATATTAAAACCTTATTAGCCATTGAGTCTGTCTGTCTGTCTGTCTGTCTTTCTTTCTTTCTTTCTTTCTTTCTTTCTTTCTTTTTTTTTTAAATCACCTTCTCTTACTCTGGGCAATAAACCCTATCCTATGCATTAGTATTGCTGTAAATTATTCCTCTCTTCTGAAGCAGCTTTCTACTATGAAGGAGGGGGCTAGATTATTACATAAAGTCAGCCAACTTCTTTCTCTATGACCAAGGTTTTAGGCAGAATTTTCAAGTGAGGTGGTCAGGCATGGCCTCTTGTCTCATACTTCAAACGGAAAAAAAATGTTTGAAGATTACAGGTGGGCTATTTTGCAGAAGGGCTGGGATTTAGCTCAGTTGGTAGAGCTCCGCTCTGCAGTCTTTGAGGTCCTGAGTTCGATTCCCAGCACCACAAAAATGGGAGAAGGATGTGGCAATCCACTCCCTAGGCAATCCTGAAACAGTCCGCCACTGAAAACCCTATGAGGGTTGCTATGAGTTGGACACGACTCGATGGCACCTAACAACAACAACATTTTGCAAAATATGTCAATTTGAGTGACCCAGATGTTTCCTTATGGATGGGTTCATGTTAGCATCTATGACAAGAATATCATAGGAGAGCGGCTGTGTTCCTTTTCTTTCATCCTATCACATGGATACATCTGCCACTGTCCCATCACTGATGGTATCTACCACTACTGGGAGTAGGTACATTAACTACATTATTTGTAATTATAATGTAATATTACATGTGTGTCAGTCATATCATATGGTTGTGAAATCTGGACATTGAATAAGGGAGAGAGGAGAAGAATGGATGCTTTTGAATTATGGTGCTGGAGATGATATTGAATATGCCATGGACTGCCAAAAGAACCAACAGATCCATCCTAGAAGAACTGCAACCAGAGTGCTCCTTGAAAGCAAGAATGGCTAGACTGTGTCTTATGTCTTTTGGACATGTTGTCAGGAGGGACCAATCCCTGGAGAAGGACCTCAAGTTTGGGAGAGTGGCAGGTCAACAAAAAAAGGAAGACCCTCAAGTAGGTGGATTGACACAGCATCTGCAATAATGGGTTTAAATGTAAATAAGATCATGTGCCTGGTACAGAATTGGGAAGTGTTTCATTCTGTTGTACACAGGGTCATTATCAGTTGGACCCTACTCAATGGCACCTAACAACAACAACATTACATGTGTATTATTACATGTGTCATATTATTAGAAATTGATAATACATATTTTGCAGGAAAGTACTTTGAAACTATATAAATATCCTATTCCTCATCAGACTTTTAGCTTATCCAATTATTCACTTTTATTGGTATAGACTATTGTTTCCTGTTTTATTTAGTGGGTTACAATGCTTTTACCATCATTCATTTTGATGCCCAAGTGGTTCCGGACTTAGCCAGTGGGAGCACCTTCAAGCTGGCTTCTGCAACCTGTGGACATGTCCCGACCATTCTTTGAGTAATTCCTTACTTTTTGGCCAAAAAATGTCCATGGTTTCTCCTACGTTTTTTCCAGCCTAACCCTGGATACAGCCATTTCTTTAAGCAATTCTGATTCCTTTGTTAGAAAATGGTAATTAGAAGCCAGCACCTGGGGGCCAGCTGTGCTTCTGGGATGTCATTGACTCTGGTCCTTCCAGTGGACCCGGTATATATGGGACTATATGTATGCATGGGCTGGGGTTTAGCTCAGTTGGTAGAGTGCTGCTCTGCACCCTCTGAGGACACAGGTTCTATCCCCAGCACCACAAAACATGGGAGAAGGATGTGGCAATCCACTCCTGAGCAATCCCAAAACAATCAGCCATTGACAACTTTATGAGAGTTGCTATGAGTTGGACCCGACTCGAAAGCACCTGACAACAACAACAACAATGTATGCACACTCATGCCTGCCTCTATATTCAATTCTTTAGCAACTGTGCACAGAGATCCTTGTAGACAACTCCAATTCCAAGCACCACAGGGTTCATCTGCAACTCCATTCCCTGACAATTTCCAATATGGTGCCACTCATCCTTTATGTTTTTGCTTCTTTGATTCCCCTGTCTAAAACTGACCTCTCTTCTCTACCAGCGTCCTCCCTACCCGGACACCATCCTGACCTTGCCTATCTGCCAGCATCACACAGTAAGGCTTCTCCCCACATAGGGGCCCCTCTCTGATTACCTGGGCCCTGATGTCCAGGCCAGGCTGCACCTGCTCACATGTGGACAGGCTCCTCATCCCATTTAGGTTGTGGCCCCAGGCTGGGCAGCCCTTCAGTGCTGACACCCTCCTTGCCCTTCTTGGGGTCCAGCATGCTGCTCTGGCCACTGTGCAGCCCCGCCACATAGAGACCTGCTTTGCTCAGCTTAGTTAATGACTTTAGCCCTGAACTGTTCTGGAAGGGAAGGGAAGGAAGGACAGTGTGGACAGGAAGAGCCCCCAAAATAATGGTGGTGGATCCTTTCATTATGTAGGTCCGTCTCCAGTCTCAGGAATGACCCTTGTTCATTCTGTACTGGGGCAGCAAATGCCAATCACTTTGTTCCATTAAACTACCAAGAATTAATCAATTTACTGTAAGTACCTGTATGCTAATGATCACTGGGAGCAAATATACCTTGTTCCCTAGAACTCTGCAGGCTTGAAATCTTTAGCAAATGCTATCAAATTTTGCCACATTCTCTCCTCATTCCCCTTACTCCAGGTTTTGAGGTTCTGGTTAATGGACAGGCTGACCACTTATATGACACTAGTTTTATAACTGATTGGTCACCAAATATATTGAGGACTTATTTTGTGCTTACCATGAGCTTCAAGGCCATTTTGTACACCCTCAACTACGATTCTCCCCACATGTCTGTCAGTTTGCTGCACTGTGGGGGCTTGTGTGTTGTGATGAGGCTGAGAGCTCTGGTTTTCAGCTGAGCTTCCAGACTAAGACAGACTAGGGAGTAGGACCTGGCGAACCACTCCTGAAACAACTAGCCATTGAAAAACCTATGAATAGCAAAGAAATACTGGCACATATAGTGCCGGAAAATGAGGCCCCCAGGTTGGAAGGCACTCAAAAGACTACTAGGGAAGAGTTGCCCTCTCCAAATAGAGTCTACAGTGATAATGGAAAGGGGGTAAGGCCCCAGGAACCTTCATTTGCTGATGTGGCATGACTCAAAATGAGGAGAAACAACTGTAAACATCCATTAATAATTGGAACATGGAATGTACGTAGTATGAATCTAGGAAAATTAGAAATCATTAAAAGAGAAATGGAGCGCATAAACATTGACATTCTAGGCATCAGTGAGCTAAAATGGACTGGCATAGGCCATTTTGAGTCAGACAATCATTTGGTCTACTAGTCTGGGAATGATAAACTAAAGAGAAATGGGGTTGCATTCATCATCAAAAAAGACATTTCAAGATCTGTCATGAAATACAATGTTGTCAGTGATAGAATAATATCCATACGCCTACAAGGAAGGCCAGTTAATATGACTATTATTCAAATGTATGCACCCACCACTAAGGCCACAAATGAAGAAAGGGAAGACTTCTATCA
>VMDO01040800.1:0-11667 GCA_007922755.1 Pedetes capensis | reverse complement strand
TTTCCCAGCACCATTTGTTGAAGAGGCTGTCCTTTTTCCAGTTTACTTGCTTTGCTCCTTTGTCAAAAATAAGGTGGCTATAGGTGTGTTGAGGTATATCTGGGTCTTCTATTCTGTTCCAGATGTCTTCGGGCCTATTTTTGTGCCAGTACCAAGCTGTTTTTGCAACCACTGCCCTGTAGTATAGTTTGAAGTCAGGAATTGTGATTCCACCTGCATTAGATTTGCAGCTTAAAACTGTCTTTTGTGGTTCCATATGAATTTTTGGATCATTTTTTCTATTTCTGTAAAGTCAGTCAGTGGAATTTTAATGGGTATTGCATTAAATCTGTAGATTGCTTTTGGCAGGATAGCTATTTTTACAATATTAATTCTCCCTATCCAGGAGCAGGGAAGGTCTTTCCATTTTTCAGTGGCCTCTGCTATTTCTTTCTTTAATGTTTTGAAATTTTGCTTGTAGAGATCTGAACTGTCTTTGGTTAGATTGATTCCAAGGTATTTAATTTTCTGGTGGGCTATCATGAATGGTAGTTTTCCTGAAATTTCTTTCTCTTCCTGTTTGGAATTGGTGTAAAGAAAAGCTATTGATTTTTGTGTGTTAATTTTGTAGCTTGCGACTTTGTTGAAGGAGTTAATTAGATCCAGAAGTGTTCTGGTTGAGGTTTTGGGGTCTTTCAGGTACAAGATCATATCATCTGCAAATAAGGATAATTTGACCTCTTCCTTGCCAATCTGTATCCCTTTGATTTCCTTCTCTTGTCTGATTACCCTGGCCAGGACTTCAATTACTATGTTAAATAGAATAGGAGAGAGAGGACATCCTTGTCTTGTTCCAGATCTAAGAGGAAATGGTTTCAGTTTTTCTCCATTTATTATAATGTTGGTTGTAGGTTTGTCATAAATGGCTTTTATGAAATTAAGGTATTTGCCTGTTATACCTATCTTCTCCAGTGTTTTTATCATGAAAAGGTGTTGCACTTTATCGAAGGCCTTTTCAGCATCAATTGAGACAGTCATGTGGTTTTTGTTTGCCAGTTTCTTGATATGCTGGACTACATTAATTGATTTCCATATGTTAAACCAGCCTTGCATCTGTGGTATAAATCCCACTTGGTCATGGTGGATAATCTTTTTTATATGCTGCTGGATTCTGTTTGCCAGAATTTTATTAAATATTTTTGCATCTAGATTCATAAGGGAGATGGGTCTGTAATTCTCTATCTTAGATGAATCTTTCCTGGTTTAGGTATCAGGGTGATGGTAGCTTCATAGAATGAATTTGGGAGTGTTCCCTCCTTTTCTATTTTTTGGAATAATTTGAGGAAGACAGGTATTATATCTTCTTTAAAAGTTTGGTAAAATTCTGCGGTGAATCCATCAGGACCTGGGCTGGTCTGTGGTTTTTAAAACTTTTTGTACTGACTTTATTTCATTTTAGTATTAGAGTTAGACTCCCTTCATAAGATACAAGTTCGGTAGTGTTCTCTTCTCTTATTTTCCAGAAAAGAAGTTGTAGAATTATTGTTATCCTTCTTTAAAGATTTGATTGAATTTTCTAGTGCACCATCTGGGGCTCAAGATTTATGGGGGTGGCTTAAATTAAGAATTTGTTTCCTTGACAGTTATAAAGCTACTTAAATTATCTTTCTCATATTGAATAATAACTTGCCTTTTAAAAATTTGTCTGCCTAACTTTTCAAATGTAATGATGAAGTTATTAATAAAATTCTCTTACTATTCTTTAAATATCTTCAGGATCTGTAGTGATGTCTTCTTTCTTATTGTTGGTATTGTTAATTATGTTTTCTTTACTATTTTACTGGCCAATCTGACTGGAGCTTTACCAATTTTATTGATCTTGTTAGAGGTCTAGCCTTTGGTTTCATTGATTTTTCTGAATTTTTTCTGTTTTGTATTTCATTGATTTTTTTCTCTTGCTTTTTTGAATTCCATTATTGTATATTGGGTTTAATTTGCTGTTTCTGCTGCTGCTGCTGCTGTTGCTGCTGCTCCTCCTCTTCCTCCTTCTCCTCCTGCTTCTGTTGCTCTACTTCTTCCTCTTCCTCCTGTTCCTCCAATTCCCCCTCTTCTTTCATCTTCTTTTTCTAACAGAGTCTCACTGTGTAACTGAGCCTGGCCTGGAATTTTCCCGTAACCCAAGCTGTCCTGAAAGTCATGATATTCCTGCCTCAGCTTCTTAAGTTCTGGGATTATATATGTGCACTACCATGCCCAGTTTACTCTTCTTAATTGCTTAAGATAGAGGGTAAGATCATTAATATGATACCTTTCTGTTCTGATATGGGAATTTAGTGCTAGAAATTTATGTCTAAGCACTGCTTTAACTATATCTCACAAACTTCAGCATGTTACATTTTTTCATTTCATTCAAGATACTTTCTAATTTCACTTTTTACTACTTTTTAATCCATACATTTGTTGTTGTTGTTGTTGTTGTTAGGTGCCATCAAGTTGAGTCTGACTCACAGCGACCCTCATAGGGTTTTCAATGGCTGACTGTTTTGGGATTGCCTTTGACGGTGGGTTGCCATGTCCTTCTCCCACTTTGCGGTGCTGGGAATTGAACGTGGGACCTCAGAGACTGCAGAGCAGCACTCTACCAACTGAGCTAAATCCAAGTCACATAAATTGTTTGTTGTTGTTGTTGTTGTTAGGTGCCATCAAGTTGGTATCCGACTCATAGCGACCCTCATAGGGTTTTCAATGGCTGAGTGCTTCGGGATTGCCTTTGGAGTGGATTGCCAGGTCCTTCTCCCATTTTTGCAGTGCTGGGAATTGAACTCGGGACCTCAGAGACTGCAGCACAGCGCTCTACCAACTGAGCCAAATCCCAGCCCATTTAGAGATGCTTTAATTAATGTAAAAAATGTGAGGATTTTTATGAACCCATCTGGTATTGATATAAAGAAATTTCTTTGTGGCAAGAGTATATACTTTACCTGATTTGAAATTTTACTTTTTCAATTTATTTTATAGGTTAGGATATGTTCTATTTTAGTAAATCATATCTGTACACTTTGTTCTGTTGTGTACAGTGCTCAGTTAAGGTTAATTTATGTCAAATTGGTTGCTAGTATATTCAGGTCTTCTGTTGGGATAGATTAGAGGGATCCACCCTTGGTGCACTGAGACATGAGTTAAGCACTCTTACATACCATTTTGTTGTTGTTGTTAGGTGCTGTTGAGTCAATATCCGACTCAGCAACCCAGTGTACAATAGGTGAAACACTACTGTTAGTGCTTCTCTATTATTCATAGGGTTTTCAATGGCAGATGATTTTTTTTTGGGGGGGGGATGGTAGTGGGTTCCTGAGTCTTTCTCCCAAGCCTACAGCATCTGATGTTCCCAGGCAGTCTCCCATCCAAATAGTAACCAGGCCTGACCCTGGTTAGCTTCTGAGATCTGACAGGATAGGGCATGTCAGTGCTATGGCTGCACAGTTAATGCTAATAATAAGCCTTATTGTAAGCACCTCTTTTAATAAGCTACGATGTTAGGGCTAGGTGGTTTGACTCCCTAATTGAAAACTTTTTGACCCTTTCCTTGTGTCCAAAGGATTATCAGCCATGCATCCAATCAGAGTACTCTCACACCAGCATTGGCCATTTTGAACACTCCACTAATACCTTAAGGAAGCTACATGGCAATTACAGCTGTGTGCTGCCAAAGCAAAACTCTGGCTCTTGAATGCACTGTCCCAGCTACAACTGTTTCAAATAGCTTGTGCCAGACTTTTTGCCATCTCATGCCTTGTTGACCCTCTAGGCTTTTCCAGACAGACCAGAGGGAGAGTACTTCCTCTGGTGGCCCCAGAGAAGATCTGTGACTAGTACAAACACAGTCCATCAATTACATGAAAGACTGCTGTGATTGGTGCAAACACCTTTGTCATACTCTTTTTCTGGCTATATAAGAAGGTTTTTCAGCTCACTTTGTGTATAAACTGGGAGATACTCTCCTGTGCTGCCTTCTGGTTTTGCAACTTTAGCCCAATGAAAGGCTTCTCTCAAGTGATCTTTTCTTGCCTACGTTAGATCTCCATCATGAGCAGAGTGGCTGAGCTGGTAATACAAAGAAAGGAGAAGAGTATTGTAACAAAGGTGGCAACATCGGTGAAAATGGCACCAGCGGTGGGGATGGCAGTTGCCAAACTGGAAGTGGCATTGGTGTCATTGTTAAAAGTGATGAGAAGCAGCTGAAAAGTTTGAGAGAGCAGACAAGGTAGAAATGAGAGGGAGCAGAGGAAGCAGAGACAATGGCAGGTATAGAGAAAAGGTGAGAGAGGGTAAAAAGCAGAGGGTAAGGAAATCATTGTTGCTGTTGTGGTTAGATGCTGCTGAATTGGGTCTGACTCATAGTGACCCTCATAGGGTTTTCAATGGTTGTTTCAGGATTGCTTCAGGACCGGATTATCAGGTCTTTCTCTTATTTTTGTGGTGCTGGGGATTGAACCTGGGTCCTCAGAGAGTGTGAAACAGCACTCTACCAACTGAGCTAAATCCAGTCCTGCTGAGGAAATTAGAAGGGTATAAAGAGCTAGAGAAGAGACTGTGGGCCCTGGTCACTGGAAGAGTTTTAGAGAGCTGCCATACCTTAGGAGCCAAGGATCTTAGACACCATAGGCCTGAGACTTGTAACACTAGAAGGTGTTACTCGCTGCTGCCTGCTGCTCTCTGTTACCTCTGCTCACTCCTGCCAGAAGCTGAGGATTACAAAAGCTGCCAAGTGCTGGGACTTCTGTAATTAGAGTCCAGAGTAATAAGCCTCTGACTTGAGTAACTAGAGCCATAAGTCTTAGGCTTCTAAAAGGTTTGGAGCTGGAAGCCTAGGAAGAGGCAGGACTTTTATTTCCAAATAAGTCCAGCCCCTAGGCCCTGGACAGTTGCCTGGGATATCCATCACTGGAAGAGCGTCTCCTGGTGTACTCATGCTTCCTATTTGAATGTTATGGTCTGAATGTAAAATGTGTCCTATGGGTTCCTGTGTTGTACATTTGGTCCTCAGTTGCAGGCACTATTTTGGGAGGTTGTGGAAATCTTTAAGAGATGGGACCTAGCTAGTGGAAGTAGGTCACTAGGGGAAGGCCTTTGGAGGTTATGAGCAGTCCCTGGTTCTTATAAGCTTGCTCTGCTCCTGGTCCATTGTGAACAGTTATCCTCCATAACATGCTCCTGCCACCTGCTCCATCATGCCTTCCTATCAACATGGACTAATCTTCTGAAACTGTGAGCCAAAATAAACCGTTCCTTCCTAAAGTTGTTTCTGTCAGGTATTTTGGTCATAGTGAGGCAACACTAACTAATACACCAGATAGAGCAAAAGGACCATTAGCCAGCTGATTGGCAACACCATTTATTTATTAATTTTTGTCTACTTCTATCAACTATTGATAGGGATATTGATATCTTTGACTATAATTATGGATTTGTCTATTTCTCCTAGGAGTGCAGTCTTTCTTCATTTTTTGGCAACTCTGTTATTAGGTGCACGAGTGCTTCTTGTTGTTGTTAAGCTGCTTATATCTCATAGATCAATGGAACCGTTAATCTTTTCGTACTTTCATGTAATATTTTTTTCACTGAAAGTTTTGTCTAATCTTAATATGTATACTTTCACTTTCTTTTTTCTACTCAGATTGCATAGTTTTTGGGGCAATTATTCAGATTGACTGATTTTTTTTCTTCCTGCCCAAATATGCTGTTAAACTCCTTTTGTGAATTTTCCTTTAAGTTTTTCTACATAATAGGTTCAAAATTTTAATTTATTTCCTGTTTATAATTTTTATCTGTTTATCAGTGTTCTCTACTGAAATATCAGTTTCTCCATTTCCTTTGGTTATTTTTCATTTTTTTAGTCTGTTTGTTTCTTTCTGTGCCTTGTAATTCTGTTGTGTTGAAAACTTGGCATATGGAATACTGTGGTATGATCACTTTGGAAATAAAAATCCTCCCTCTTCCTAGAATTTTTGTTGCTGGCTTTTGATTGTAGTTTTTGGTTTGTGTGGTTACTTTTTAAAAGTATTTTAAATAGTATTATTGAGATGCAATTTAGATATCTTGTAATACACCCATTTTAGTGTACAATTCAAAGGGGTTTAATATAGTCACAGATAAGTGTACTCATCATGGATAATTTTCATATAAATTATTTTGTCAAGGCTATATTTTTTGTCATGTGTGGTCTCTGACATGTCTGTTCTTTTAGCTTCGTCTTCAAATAGTGGTATTTTGGAGATTTTCTTAAAAACCTAGAGCCAACAAAATAAAACAAAACAAAAAGCAAAAACCCAAGACAAAACAAAAGAGAAATAAAGAAAATAGTAGGCTCTTCAGGTCATTGATAATGGTGACTGGAACACAAAATTTAGAAACAAAAGAAGGCTCAGTAGTTGGAAAATATGGCCGTTGATGAAATGATGCTGGAGTTTGCATGATAGAATTTTGTGAGGCCAATGACCTTTTCAGTGCAAATACATTTTTCACCAACATAAGAAGCAACTATACACACAGAATTCACCAGATGGAATATTGTGATTGTTGTTTAGTGCCATCAAGTTGATGTCCAGCTCATAGTGATCCTATGTACAGCAGGCGAAACAGTGCTTCTCTGCTATTCATAGAGTTTTCAATGGATGATTGTTTTTTGGGAATGGGTTACCTGGTCCTTCTTCCAAGAATACAGCACCTGGTGTTCCTAGGTAGTCTCTTATCCAAGTACTAACCAGGCCTGACCCTGCTTAGCTTCTGAGACCTGATGGGATTGGATGCCACAATGGTACGGCTTCAGGCAGATGGAACATACAGGAACCAAATTGACAATATTTGTGGCAAAAGATTATGGAACGGATCAATATCAAAAGTCAGAACAAGGCCAGGTGCTGTTTGTGGATTGTACCATTAACTGCTCATATGCACGTTCAAACTGAAACTGAAGAAAGTTAGAACAAGTGTACGAAAGCCAAGGTACGACCTTGAGTATATCTCATCTGAGTTCAGAGACCATCTCAAGAACAGGTTTGATGCGTTAGACACTAATGATAAAAGACCAGATGAGTTATGGCATTACATCAAAGACATCATTCATGAAGAAAGAATAAGGTTATTAAAAAGACAAGAAAAAAGGTAAAGATCAAATTACATGTCAAAAGGAACTCTGAAATTTACCTTTGAATGTCAAGGAGCTAAAGTAAAAGGAAGACATGACAAAGTTAAGGAACTAAATAGAAGATTTCAAAGTGCAGCTTGGGAAGACAAAAATCAAATATTATAATGACATGGGCAAAGAGCTGGAGACAGAAAACTGAAAGGGAAGAATGTACTCTGTTTTTCTCAAATATAAAGAGTTGAAGAAAAAAATTCAAGCCCTGAGTGGCAATAGTGAAGGATTCTATAGGGAAGATATTAAATGATGAAGGAAACCTCAAAAGAAGATGGAAGGAATATACAGAGTCATTACACCAAAAGGAATTGGTGGATGACCAACCATTTCAAAGATTGCATATGATCAAGAACCAGTGATAGTGAAAGAAGTGGAAGCTTCCTTGAAGGAATTGGCAAAGCATAAGGCTCAGGATTGATGGAATGCCAACAGAGATGTTTCAACAAACTGATGCAGCACTGGAGGTGCCCAGTTGTTTATGGCAAGAGATTTGGAAAACAGCTACCTTGCCAACTGACTGGAAGAGATCCACATTTGTGTCTATGGCCAGAAACAGGATCCAACCAAATGTGGAAATTATCAAACAATATCATTAATATCTCACACAAGTAAAATTTTGCTTCAGATCATTCAAAAGCAATTGCAGCAGTGTATAGACACTGAAGTGTTGGAAAACCAAGCTTGATTCAAAAGAGGATGTGGAACCAGGGACATCATTGTGGCTGTCAGATGGATATTAGCTGAAAGCAGAGAATACCAGAAGATGTCTATTTATGTTTTATTAACTAGGCAAAGGCATTGGCTGTGTGGATCATAATACATTATGGATAACATTGTGAAGAATGGGAATACTAGTGTACTTTATTGTACTCTTGAGCAATCTGTACATGGACCTGAAAGTAGTCATTAAAACAGAGCAAGGAAACACTGCCTGGTTTAAAGTCAAGAAAAGTGTGCACCAGGGCAACATACCTCTTTAATCTCTCTGCTGAGCAAATAATCTGAGAAGCTGGAGTTTACAAAGAAGAACGTGGCATCAGTATTGGAGGGAACTCATTTACAACCTGCATTAACCAGCTAACATCACTCTGCTTGCTGAAAGTAAAGAAGATTTGAAACATTTACTGATGAAGATCAGCGAACACAGCCTTCAGTATGGACTGTGCCTCAACATCAGCAAAATAAAAATCCCTACAAATGAGTCAGTACACAACTTCATTATAAGTGGAGAAAAGATTGAGGTTGTCCAAGATTTTGCTTTACTTGGTTCTACAGTCAACAACCATGGAAACAGCAGTTAAGAAATCAAAAGATGCATTCATTGCATTGGGAAAAGCTGTTGTAAAGGACCTCTTTAAAGTGTTGAAAAGTGTTGACATTGAAGGCAAAAGTATGCCTGACTCATGCCATTGTGTTTTCAGTTGCATCATGTTTGTGAAAACTGGATGTTGAGTGAGGGAGATGGGGGAAGAATTGATGCTTTTTAATTATGGTGCTGGAGACAAATATTCACTACACCTTTGACTGAGAAAAGAACCAACAGATCTATTCTAGAAGAGGTGAAACCAGAGTGTCTCTTGGAAGCAAGGATGATGAGAGTGTGTCTTATACATTTTGGACATGTTGTCAGGAGGGACCAATCCTTGGAGAAGGACATCATGTTTGGAATAGAGACGGGTCAACAACAACAACAACAAAAAGGCAGACTGTCAACTGGATAGATTGACACAGTTGCTGAAACAATGGGCTTAAACATAAAAAAGTTCCTGTGCCTGTCAGAGAATTGGGAGTGTTTGGTTCTGTTTTACATAATGTCACTATGAGTTGGACCTGACTTGACTGCACCTAATAACAGCAGCCAGGTCTTTGAAGATTGGCTCTATGTTGGGGCATTCTATCATAGTCTTACTTTCTATTTGTGCTGAGTTTAAAGATCAGCTAGATCTTTATGGTCTTCTCACATCCTTTCTGATGATAGTTCCTGTTTTGTGCATATCTGTGATGTTCTAGATTCTCTATTATAGCTAGGAGCTTTCCAAAGTGTTTGTTGTGTTTGTTTTCTCCAATCACTAACCATTCTGAGGTGCTGGAAGCTTTTTCACTGGCCTTTATGGGGCTTTTTAATTTTAATTTTTCATTATTATCTATTATTTAAATAAAAATGTATTTCATTATGACAATTTCATATATGTATATAATGTGTTTTGATCACATTTTGTTAGCCTCTCTCATCCATCTCTCCTCTCCTACTGATCCCCTTCCTTTTCCCAAATAGTCCCTCTTCTACTTTCATGTATCTCTATCATTTTTTAAAATTTAGATTCCACATATGAGAGAAAACATGCAATATTTTCTTTTGATGTCTGGATTATTTTGCTTAACATGATGATCTCTAGTTCCATCCATTTCCCTGCAAATGACACCATCTCATTCTTCTTTGTGGCTGAGTACAACTCCATTGTGTATGTATACTATTATTTTCTTTACCCAAACACCTGTTGATGGATACCTAGACTGATTCCTTAACTTGGGTAATGAGAATAGTGCTATAATAAACATGAATATGACATATCTCTATTGTATGCTGACTTTGATTCCTTTGAGTATATACTTAGGAGTGGTATTGCTGGATAATATAGTAGTTATATTTTTAGTTTTTTGAGGAACCTCCATACTGAGTTCCATTTTGGTTGTACTAATTTATATTCCCACCAGCAGTTTGTAAAAGGATTCATTTTTCCCTGCAACCTCACAAGGGATCTTTGTTTTTTCATTTTCTTGATGGTAGCCATTCTGACTGGGGTGAGATGGAATCTCAGTGTAGTTTTGATTTTCATTTCCCTAATGGCTAATGTATTAGATAGCTGGTGCATTGTTATGGCAGAGAAACTGACCAAAGAAAACTTATGGGAGGAAATATTTATTGAAGAGCAATGGTGGTAGGGCAGGCATGGTGGCAGTAAACAGCAGGGCCCATGGCAGATGACCTCCTCACATCTTGGTAATCAGGATGCAGAGAGAGTGAACAGAACAATGGGTCTGGGTAAAAACCTCCCAAGGTCTGCTAATGACTTACTTCTGCAAAGTTAGAACTTGCTTCCCAAAGTTTCATAACCACCTAGGGCAGTACCATCAATTGGAGATCAAATATTTAAACACATGACCTTTGGGGGACATTTTAGATTGAAACCATGACATTCCACCCCTGGCCCCCAAAGGTCCATGGCCATCTCATAATGCAAAATGCATTCAGCTAACATATATATATATATATATATGTATATATGTATGTATATATATATATATATATATATACATACATATATACATATATATTTCAGTACTTGAGGATTGAACCCAGGGCCTTGCAATACTTTGCACGTGCTCTGCTGCTGGGCTGCACCCTAGCCCATTTTTTATTTTTTGTCTTGAATCAGGATCTCACTAAGTTATGCAGGCTTCCTTTGACCTCAAACTAGTGATCCTTCTGCCACTGCCTCTGGAGTCAGTGGGATTACAAGTGTGAGCCATCATGCCTGGTTTCAGCCCAGTGTTAAGAGTCCCCATGGTCTTAACAGTTTCAACTGTTTTTAAAAAAAAAAATCCAAGTCCAAATAAGACTCAAGCCAAACTTAGCTGTGAGCTCCTGAAAAACAAAAAAACAGATTACATATTTCCAGTACACTATGTCTGAGTAAGCATCCCAATTCATAAGTGGAAAAATGGGGGCACAGAAGGGAAAGATGGTTCTGAAGTAAAGCTATTGGGGAAACTATTATTACTGGGAACATGCCTGTTTCCTCTGAGCTGGAAATGACTATCATCATCTTAAAGAAACAGCTATGGTGCCCTCCTGAAAACCATGGCAATGAACTGTACTACATAGCTAATAACTGGACTTAAAATTGTAGGGAGCCATGAAATGCTTATAAGGCCCTCATGAAATCATGCTTGTTGGTGTTCTCATGTGGACAGGAAGGAGGATCATGAGAGGAGGCCCTAATGGGATTGAGATTATCCCTTGTTGAGAGAACGGGGAGAGAAGAAGGCCTAATCCCATTAGAGAAGCCCTTATGGGATCAGGCCTGTTGGCATTCCCTAGTGGAGGGAGCATCGAGAGTCGTGAGGAATTCATAAGATCCCTCCCCCACATATACATCCCACCACTGCATAAGGGGGAAATGAGCCAAGCATGGTGGCTCACTCCTATAATCCCAGCGACTTGGGAGGCAGAGGTAGGAGGATTGCAGATTTGAGGCCTAAGGCAGCCTGTATAATTTAGGGAGATCCTGTCTCAATATAAATATATAAAAAATGGGCTGGGGGCTCAGCTCAGTGGTAGAGTGCTTGCAAAGTATGTGGGAGGCCCTGGGTTCAACTCTGAAGTACTTCAAAATGAGAAAGAGAGAAAGATAGGGCGGGGGAGAGAAAGGAGAGAGGAGAGAGGAGAGAGGAGAGAGGAGAGAGGAGAGAGGAGAGAGGAGAGG
>VMDO01040799.1:0-11677 GCA_007922755.1 Pedetes capensis | reverse complement strand
AAAAAAAATGAAATAATGCCATTTGCAGCAAAATGGATGGAATTGGAGAAAATTATTTTACGTGAATAAACACAAATTCAGAAAGAGAAATACCACATTTTCTCACTCATATGTGGGGGCTGAATCAAAATTATAAGAAGGAAAAAATCCTATGCAGAGGTGAGAACATAATAAAAAATCTAAGAATGGTATTATTATAGATGGATTAGAAAATGCATGTAATAGTTCTGACAATGTAAAAAGAAAGTTCACTACAGAAAAAGTTTCTATCTTAAACAGAACTGGAACCCAAGGATATATAGAAAAATATTACCATAAAAAGATAAGCAGATGGAAGAGAAGTCTTTGTTGTGGGGAGGGACAGGGGGAGGAAGCACAAGAGGGTAAGGGGGAACTTATATGTATAATGTACAACAAAATGCATATATGGAAATATCACACTGAAAAGCATGTCAGAATGAATCACATTAAGGTGTATGTTAAAAATTTCCAATAAAAAATTTATCAGGCAACAAATATAACTGAAAAATATAATCCACAATGAAGACACAAGTTGATCAATTGCATATGCACCAGAACTAATACAAATGTTGGGAGTTGCAGACAAAGATTTAAAAAAAATAATTATAGTCCTATTCTCAGTGCTATTCAAAGAAGGGAGTGAGACAAAAGAAGCAGAGTAGAACGGGTAATCCTATCATGAAAATTATCTTGGTGATGATAGAAGAATCCAATCCTTTGTGGTGATGATCTCATATAAATACACACACATTATCTATCTATCTATCTATCTATCTATCTATCTATCTATCTATCCATCCACATTTCCATATTCAAATGGATATTCAAATATCCATTTGAAATGCATCAAGTTGTATACTTTAAAAATACGTAGTTTATCTTAAGTCAGTTATGTCTCAGTTGTCTGCAACCATAGCACCCTGGCATCCAATCCTGCCTCTTCTCAAGATAAACAGGGGTGCACCTGGTTAGTTTTTGGATGGGAGACCACCTGGGAATACCAAGGGCTGCAGGCTAGGGAGAAGGACCTGGCAACCCACTCCTGAAACAATCATCATTGAAAACCCTATGGAAAGCAGAGAAGCATTGACAATAGTGCCAGGCATGACACAGTGTCTGGGAGTGTTTCATCTGTTGTACACAGGGTTGCTATGAGTAGCATCCAACCCCATGGCACCTAACAACAACAACGACGACGACGACGACGACGACGACGACGACGACATGTCTGAGTTAATTTATTTTAAAAGTAATTTGCATAAAATAAAATTTGAAAGAATGACTTTCTAGGCAATGGGGCAAGATGAAGTGTGCTATGAGGGATGGGGCTGGGTGCAAGGCAGCAGGAGGACCAAGAGTAGATCCCCATATTGCAGCTCCCTCTGTGGTGGTGACCAAGAAGTGTTTCCCATGGCATCTAGAATGTGGTGCCACAGGCCTCAGAGCATAAGGAAATAAGAAAACTTGCTTTTAATCATTGCTGTCTTCCAGCACAGCTAAGGTAATTTTTTTCTCTTGTATTAGTCAGGAAATAAAAGTAATTTCACAAAGTGAGTCTGACATCACATGAAAAATTTTCATATCAGCTAACATTGGAAATCCAAGGTTTTCTTTTCCAAGTTTTAGAGACAAAAATTTCTGGTAGGACAAGTTGGACTTTTCCTGAGGATTGAAATGCCCTAGGGGTTACTCAGGCAATGTTTACTACTGTTGTTTATGTTGTTATTATGTGCAGTGGAGTCCAACTCATAATGTCCCTATGTATAATAGAAGGAAGCACTCCCTGACACTGTACCATGCCTGGCACTATGTCAGTGCTTCTTTGCTATCCATAGGGTTTTAATTGTGGATTGTTTTTCTGAAGTGGGCTGCTAGGTCCTTCTCCTAAGCCTATGTTGTTGCTGTTGTTAGGTGCCACCGATTGAGTCCGACTCAGAGCAACACTATGTACAGTGCCTGGTGTTCCCAGGTAGTCTCCCATCCAAGCACTAATTGGGTCTGATCTTGCTTAGCTTCTGAGAAGGCAAGAGACACCACAGTGGCAGGGCTATAGAGTGTTAACACTGTTAGTAAGCTCTTTTACAAATGCAAATAGTTAAATGTCCATGAAAATCCTAAAAAAAATGTGGACATCCATTTCTGTTAAAAATATAAGGCAAACAATCACTCCACAGGAATGATATTGCATACTAGGTTCCCTTCTGCCATGCCACATTAAACTGTTAGCTAAAGAGTTTCCACTATCTTTGAAATAAGACAGAAAAACTCACCTTTTTGACTTTCTTGTTCTTGTTGTTAGGTGCCATCAAGTCAGGTTTGACTTATAGTGAGCCTCGTAGAGTTTTGAATGGCTGATTGTTTCAGAATTGCTTCAGTAGTGGATTGCCACATCCTTCTCCCATTTTTGTGGTGCTGCGGATTGAACCCAGGACCTCAGAAAGCACAAACTAGCACTAAACCCCAGCAGCCCAACACCCACCTAAAAGTACCTTTTTTTTTTTTTTTTTTGCCATATTTCCTAGTTTGTAACTTTTTGGAAAAATAAGACAGAGATATTCTTAGAAGGAATAAATGTTCTGCTTATTAATCTTCTTCTCATATATAGAAGATGGGGATTTAGTAGGTTAAAGGAAAAAATACAGTAATTTCTGAAAAAGAGAAATGGTTTCATCCTAGCTCATGAAAGAGAATGTGCTTCTTAAATGTTTGAGAATATGTCAGATAAAGTCCTGGGCTATTTTCAGGACTTCATAGGAAGTCACTGAAGACGATCATCTGATGAGGATAGCAATATTGCAACAAATGAACTTTCAGGCCACAGATATAAGAAGAGCTATAAATTCCAAAAGAATGACAATAAAGAAAGAACCTCTCAATTGATACAAGGCAAATCAGTAAAGATGGCATGATGTCTTCAAAAAGTTGGAAAAAAAAAACAATAACTGCTGTTGTAGCATACTACACTCACGAAAACTTTACACGGGAACAGAAGCGAAATAAAAGTACTCCATACAAATAAAACCAGAGAGAGTCCACTATCAGAAGTACTAATTAATGTAGTGATTCTTTGCTGCTTTTAATATTTTCTCATTGTTTTTGCTTTTCAGCAATTATATTATGATATGTCTGTTTTCATTGCATTTTTCCTGCTTGAGAATTCTCAGGTTTATTCCAGACCCTGAAAAAAGAAGCAGAGCATGATCCGTACTGATTAGTTTATGGGATGGGAAAGCAATATGTAGCACAGAGGACAGAATCAACTGAGCACATTGCCTCAGGGCTCCCAACTGAGGCTCATTACAGTGTGGGGACAAGGAGGAATTGGAGCCTGATACAAGAGGCCACGGTTACCTTTTAATAATGTGTTTTAGTAATGAATATGAATCCTTTTCAGAATATGAAATTAAATCTTCTAAAAAGAGAACTTCTATTTAGTTGCATTTTAATGAGGACCTGTACAAATTTCAATTAGGAGCCTAAATGTTTGCCATGTCTACTTGGGATGATACCAATTTGTTCAAGATGATATTTATTTTTTACTACAGTCATCATTTTTATAAAGCGTTCAGTTAACAGATTTGAATAAACTATTTGAATAAAACTAAAATGTAAAAGTATGGTCATCACAAAATCTTGAAATAGCTAGGTTCAAAGGAAACAAGCTAAAGGATCAGTTTCTGCAGAACATTAAGACACTCATCCATTCTCTTATTTTATTTGAAATGAAGTATCTCATAAAATAATCTTATGTAGAATGCCTCTCCCTGGTGGTGGTCTAAGAGTTTATAAACATATTTATGCTGTATCTCCTTTTAAAGGCTTTCGGAGCATTCAGTGAGAACATTGAGTTCACTTAACAGAATTTTCTCAAGTTATTTTTCATTGGCCAGAACCCATTAGAGAAAAATTGCTCCTGCTTTACAAATAGGACTTTGCTTTACTATTACTTTCTAAGGTCCATGATGCACTGTTTCTATTTATTTATTTATTTATTTATTTATTTATTTTGCAGTACTATGGGTTTGCACCCAGGGCTTCCTGCATATTTCGCAAGTGCTCTACCACTGAGCTGCACCCCCAGCTCATCTTTTACTTTTTGTTTTGAGACAAGATTTCACTAAGTTGTGCAGGCTGCTTTGGCCTCAAACTTGCTATCATCTTGCTTCAACCCCTAAATCACTGGAATTATATGTGTGCACTACTCTGCCTGTCCACTTTGTGTATTTAATTCAATATTTCCTAGTATGAAATTGCTCTGCTTAGGGAATTATTGACACAACCTCAAAAAGCCATCATTTTCATTTTTGTCTGTATGAAGGGTTTCTGGTGGTTGGAAATCAAGAACTGATACAGTTACACACATTTCTTCAAATGTGCCTGCCAAGTATATCATTTAGTTATAAGTTCCAAGAAAACCTAGATACTTGTCACCAGTAAATAAAAGACAAAAAAAGAAAATTTTGCTGTTTTTCAAAATACAAAGACTACAGAAACTATTACTATAGCCAGTATTATGGCAAATAATAATAATATTATATTAGTATTATGCCCTGGACTGGCAGCCCATCTAAAGAGGGCTAATTTCCATACCCATGCTTTGAACATGTTTTTAAATACAGCTGCCTGTATTCATTTTTAGTAAGAGCTGATGATAGACTATTTTTGCTCTTCAAAAAATTCTATTTCTTGATTTCATTTAGTTTGTATTCCTTTTCTTTGTTTTCTGAGTGTAATATATTTTCAATAGATTTGAGTTGAGAGAATATCATGCTAAACCTACAATCTTGAAGCAAACATTTATTTAAATTTTCCAAAGTCACCTTTATTAATTTATAAAATGCTTAGGTAACATTGTTCTATGTCTTTTGTCTACCATGAGAGGGGTAACCTATGTAATAATATAAAAATAGGTGCTATTAACCTCATTTTGCAAATGAGAGGGACAAACTGTGTCTCATAGACGTTAAAAACTTTGCCAAGATTCCATATCTGGTAAATAGAAGCACCAGGATTTTAACCCAGGTAGTCTGACTCTAGAGGATATACTTTTCACAAGTTTTTTTTCTATGAATTTCTTATTCTCTAACCTACATACTTTTATTGATTTTTCAAAGACAAGAAGAACAAAGACAAGCACTAGACACCAACAAAATTAATACATGTTGTCTTAAGAGGAGTCTTTTAAGAGATAAAATTATAGCTATTGATCATTTCATTAGTTCAGGAAATTTGTAGTTGATGTTGAATGAAGATTATAGATGAGTATGTTATTTGAAATTGAATTCTCCTATTTTTAACCATTCTTTTTTCATGGAAAGGCGAGATATATTTCCTGATACATTAAGGGAAATTGATGGGATAGGTTAGATCTTTGAGTTTGGGAATAAGGGTAGAAGGTGACTGAATTGCTTTGTAAAAGGAAGAGAAAAAATATATATAGTTTCACAGGATATAAAAGAACAAGGATGTGAAGGGGTGAGCATGAAGATGGTTGGAGACTAGTTGTGTTGAAAATAAAGTCCAAAAGAGGAGCACAAGTGTCACAATAGAAGAGTTGTCGTTGTTGTTGTTAGGTGCCGTCAAGTTGGTATCCAACTCATATCGACCCTCATAGGGTTTTCAATGGCTGATTGTTTCGGGATTGCTTTGGGAGTGGATTGCCAGGCCCTTCTCCCATTTTTGGGGTGCTGGGAATCGAACTCGGGGCCTCAGAGACTGCATCGCAGCACTCTACCCACTGAGCTAAATCCCAGCCCAACAGAAGAGTAGCAAGGCCAAACAAGTTATATGCATTGATCGATTCCTCCAGGAATCACCAGTCTTGGTTTTCATGGGCAGTTCTGTGTGAGAACTTTGTGCATGCAGATGATCACTCTGGAGGAGCTGTGCTACATACCTCCTGCATAGGGGACAGACAAGTTACTGTCACTGGAGTCCATGGGCAGAAAGGGCTGTGCACACAAGCCTTCAAAGCTGAATGTCTATAAGGAGCCAAACTGGAATTTGTATTAGACTATCTCTATCTTGCTAGTGAAGCAGATTCCAAGGTCTTGCCTTCTTATTGTGAAAACACATGGTAGATGCAAACAACAGAAGCATTTTAAAGGATGAGGGAAATTGAAGTAGTATAAGAAGTCAGTAAAATTGTTAGGGGTTTGGTAAAAAAGAAAAGACAACAAAGTTTCAGTGAAGTTTCAGTGAAATAGCAAATAGATAACTTTAATAAGTGCTCTGGATTCAGTTGGATTAATAGACCATGCTCTTAAAGATAATGAATATATAATATCAGCAAAGTTGTCTAAAATATTATATTACATGGTAGTCACTCAGTAAATTGTTAAAATATTAAGTTGGAAATGTATGAAATCATTGACTGTCTATAATTCTACAATAATTAATATATTCATTAACTAGAACCTGTTCCTTTAGTCTACAAAGAAATCACACATATATACAAAAAATTGTCTTTATCAAAGATGATTAGCTATAATTAAGTAGGAAAAGGAATCAGATTTCTAGATTTCTGCGCATGTGAAACCTGGACATTGAATAATGGAGACAGGAAAATAATTGATGCTTTAGAATTATGGGGCTGGAGATGAATATTGGCTATGTGATGGGCTAAAAAGAAGCAACAGATCTGTCCTAGAAGTGCAACCTGAGTGCTCCTTAGAAGTAGGGATGGCTGGAGTGAGTCTTATGTATTTTGGACATGTTGTCAGGAGGGACCAATATGAGGAGAAGCACATCATGACTGGGAGAGTGGCAGATCAATGAAAAAAAGGAAGACCCTCAACTAGATGGATTGACACAGTGTCTGCAACAATGGGGTTAAGTATAAATAAGATCATGTGCCTGGCACAGAATCAGGGAGTGTTTTGTTCTGTTGTGTATAGGGTCACTATGAGTCAGATCTGACTTGATGGCGCCTAACAACTTTTTAATTAATCATATTTTATTTTTTCCAGTATGATTTTCATGAACTGACATAAAATATCAGTCAAAATTTCAAATGAGCACAGTCTTAAATTTAGAAGTTATAATAATTTATTCTGGATGCTATCCAATCGCTATTGTAATAATTTTCTATGTTTGTTATCTAATGGATTACTAGTCTTTTTTGTGTGTTTTTGTTTTATAGTTTTTTTTTACTGAAAATTTTTAATGTACAACTTAATGTGTTTCATTCTGACATGCATTTTATTGTGACATTTCCATATATGGATTTTGTTGTACATTGCACAGGTAAGTTCCCCCTTACCCTCTTGTGTACTTCCACCCCCCATCCCTCCCCCAACCAACGACCTCTCTTCCATTTGCATGTCTTTTTGTGGTACTATTTTTCTATATATTCTTGGATCCCAATTATGTTTAAGATTGAAACATTTTTTGTAGTGAACTATCTTTTTACATTGTCAGGATTACTAGTCTTAACATAGATGTTATTTAATTTATCTTTGTTTACCATTGTTTATCATTTATCATTTATCTTTTAGTTTATCATTGTATATTTATATCTTAAATATTTACAATATATAGTGGGTGGGGATTACTTCAATTGGCATAGAACTGCTCTGTGTTCTCTGAGGCCCTGGGTTGGATCCCCAGCACCACATAAATGAGAGAAGAATCTGGCAGCTGACTCTTGAAACAATCAGCCATTGAAAACCCTATGAATAGCAGAGAAGCACTGACATAGTGCCTGGCATGGCACAGTGTTGGGGAATGTTTCATTCTTTTCTATACAGGGTTGCTATGAGTTGGACCCACCTCCATGGCACCTAACGATAACAATAACAACAGCAGCAAAAACAACATATATCTCTTGTCAATAAGGTCCCAATTAAATTTCATTTACATGTATTTTGAAAAGCAGACAAAGAGAAACACGGAGTTTGACAAAGTGAAGATTTGCCAGCAGCTTCCAGGCATTATCTCTGAATGACATGCAACAGAGAGGACTGGCATTCATCTCTGACCTTTCCCTTCTATCCCCAATTTTTTGGAATCAGCACTGGTTTTTACCTGAAAATTCTCCTTCGTTTGCTTCAGTGGTAATATAGAATTTTACTTTCCTCCTTTTTTCATCTATGAAAACTCCTTCTCTTGACAAAATCCAAATTAATACCTTTATTTTACACTGAATCTACTCATTCAACAAACACTCATATTTTTTCTCATTTATATCATCACTTATGTATAATTTTCTTATTTCTTTGTAAATAGCATAAGGACATATTATTTCTTCTGATGGACTACTCTAAGTTCTCTCTTTTGAAATACTCTTAATATAAACAAAATTCATTTCTCTCCTTTTCAGGTTTATTAGGTAGGTATTTCCTTTTCTCTCTAGTTTTGACAAAGCACTTGTCACTAGATAGAAGCATCTATTCCATGATAAATATTCTATACAAGACAGTAAAGAATATAAATAAACATTTTTAATATTACTTGATTTTACATGGCAAATTATATATGATAAAATTTTTTCTTCTGGATTTAAATTTTATAAAATGACACTAGCATTTCTAATCATTTAAAAAACAGGTTGTGATGGTATTTGAATCAATTTTTTGAAAAACACAACAGTTTTTTAATCAGGCATAAAGGAATGGGGTTTTGCATTGCTCAATGAACTGTTTCTCTTTCTAATTAGATAATTATGCTTATGCAGAGGTCAGAATAATTAAGTTTATATCTGTGTACCAAACTGTGACAGTGTTAGTCTGTAGCAATAGTTGATTGAACATAGTAAAAAAACTATTAAAGATAATTGGGAAAAATACAGGTCTTTAGAACAAAAATGATATAAATTATATGATGTAAACTTATTTTAAGGCAAATAAGATTATTTAGAAAAATTATAACTAGTTAATATAATTTGCTTTTGTTACAGTTACTACTCTTTTCCTCAAAATGTTTATCACTTACTTTTACTACTTTCCATAAAAAATTAGTATTTGAAATAAAAAATAATATCCTGTAATTCCATATACACACCAATAAAATAATGGAAAAAGTATATTTGTGTGTGTATATATGTAATATGTGTGTATATATTCATAAATATGTGTGTATATGTCTATAATAACTTCTGCAGTTTCTTTGTGGTAAATATAAAAGCCCAAACATATTTACATGATTCTTTTTTCAAAACTTATTTCACATCATTATGAAACAAAAAAGTGACACATTTTAATTGTTTAATTTACCTTCTCGACAGTATCAAAAAAGAGAATAAGTCTCCTCTAAATATTATCTTATCATGAGGCAATCCTAACAGACAACTGCATAAATTTATAAACACAGACAACTGTATAAGTTTATAAACACTTTTTAAATGGTTAACACAAACCTACTAATCATATTAAGAAGCAGAATGTAACTCCCATCTTGGAAGCCTTCATGTCATTCTCTGATTACACTCGTCTTCAAATCCCAGAGGCAACTAATAACCCGATGTCACTCATTCTTTTTATTTTCTTCATAGTTTTGTGTCCAGTGTACTTATACTTCCCAAGTTTATTGTTTAATTGTGAGAAAACTGACTGGCAAGCACAGATTTAACTTTGCAAGGAAAGAATAAATTACCCCATACAGGAGAAAGCAAACCAATCAGAGTATTTGGGTTCCAGGGTGACTTCAGCTTCATTGAGAATTTGTAAAGCTCCTCTGTAAAAGTTAATGGTCAATACAATAGAGAAGTTTTGTGATGTCCAAATGCATTGGCTTTAATAAGTTTCAAAGAAATTTCTGAACTTTTCATCCTTTACCCAATTTAATCATTGATTGCCAAGAGTAAGGTAAACAACGTAATACTTACACTCCATCTGAAAGATTCCAGTGAATATTACATAATAAACAATGTGTCAAAGATGCTTCTTGTACCTGATTTTCTTTTCTCATTCTCCTTTACAGTTTCTTAAATTGTGGTAGATACTTTGGTACATGATGATGGCGTCCCTTATTCAGTATACTCCAATGATTTTCTGCTTCACATTCTTTCTCAAAGTTTGGAAATATACAAAAGTTAACAATCTAAAGACCATACCAAAAGTAATGGAGGATGAAATTGGGGAATTAATAGAATATCCTTCGATTTTCTGAAGATATCATTCTGGGGTGCATTTTATACTGTTCCACAGGGTCCCCAATCAATGAGTGATAGTTTTCCATGGAGATGGCCAACTTGATAATGTATTGTTCATATGCTCTTTTGCTCTTTCCCTTTCTTCATCTGTCTGCTCCTGTGTGGCTGCTTAGTGGAATTGCTTCTCTTGTATAAACTAACTATAGTCAAGTTTTTGTCTCAAAATTTGTTCAGAGATACCTACATTCTTAGATATAATAATTCCATTTATATTGAGAGATGTGGGTCAGTTTTCATTTTTCTGCAAGCGGATATCAATGTTTCCCAGCACCATTTATTGAAAAGGCTATCCTTTTTCCAATTTACTTGCTTTGCTCCTTTGTCAAAAATTAGGTGGCTATAGAAGCGTTGCTGTATCTCTGGATCTTCTATTCTGTTCCACTGGTCTTCAGGTCTATTTTGTGCTAGTACCAAGCTGTTTTTCCTACCACAGCCCTGTGGTGTAGATTAACGTCAGGGATTGTGATTCCACCCGCACTGGTTTTGCAGCTTAAGAGTGTTTTGGATATATGTGGTCTTTTCTGATTCCATATGAATTTCTGGATCATTTTTACTATTTCTGTAAAGTCTGTCATTACATTAAATTGCATTATATCTATAGATTTAATTAAATTAAATCTTAATGCAATCTATAGATTGCATTAAATCTATAGATTGCTTTTGGTAGGATAGCCATTTTTACTAAATTGATTTCCCAATCCAGGCAATCCAGGAGCAGGGAAGTTCCTTCCATGTTTTAGTATCCTCGCAATTGCTTTCTTTAATGTTTTAAAATTTTCCATGTAGAGATCTTGGGGTCTTTAGTTGGATTGATTCCTAGGTATTTAATTTTCTTGTGGGGTATTGTGAAAGGTATTATATCTGTAATTTCCTTCTCTTCCTGCTTACAGTTGGTGTATCTCTCAACATGCACAAGAGTTAACTTGAAATAGATGAAAGACCTCAACATAAAACCAGAAACCTTAAAATTAATAGAAGAAAGGATAGACAATATGCTCTAACATATAGAGATAGGAAAGCATTTCCTTAATAGGACTCCAATTGCTCAAGAAATTGCAACAAGAATAGATAGATGGGACTACATGAAATTTAAAAGGTTCTGTACAGCAAAGGAAGCAATGAACAGAGTCAAGGAAATCCCCATTGAATGAGAAAAAAACCTATACATCAAACAGAGGACTAATTTCCAGAATTTATGAAGAACTCAAGAAAGTGATACCCCAGAAAACAACTAACCCAATATACAAATGGGCAAAGGAACTGAGCAGACAGTTCTCAAATTAAGAGTCTCATAAAGCCATGAAACACATGAAAAAATGCTCAATATCCCTAACCATTAGGGAAATGCAAATCAAAACATTGATGATATTCCACCTTACTCCACTATGAATGGCTAAGTTCTATAAAACAAATAACAACAAATACTGGATAGGCTGTGGAGAAAAGGGAATCCTCTTACACTGCTGGTGGAGTTGTAAATTGGTTCAAACACTTTGGAAATCAATA
>VMDO01040798.1:0-11668 GCA_007922755.1 Pedetes capensis | reverse complement strand
TACATTAATGTCGTAGGGCAAATGATGATCACTATTTAATAGTATCTCTAGTCAAGTTAAAATGGTATACTTTTAAGTCCTTGATTTCTATAATTGTGCATGATAATACATATACTTTGATGTCTCTGAATAAAATTTACTCCTTCAAATTGTAAGATTTTGCTATTACATTATAAAAATATCATACTATACCTCATAAATGCATACAGTTTTTAATATATGTTAAACAAAAAGTTTTTGCATAATGTTTAAGGAGATGAAAATATTAACAAGTTGCATGTAGTATATATGAGCTGGATTATCATTTTAAATCCCATAATTATGTACAATTAAAATACAAATAATAAATGAATAAGTAAATAAGTAAATAAATTAGAGAAATAATAAATTAGCTGTTGCTCCTCATTCAGTCATGTGTATCTGTGAGAAAAGCCTCTCTTTGCAAACATTTCCCTACTTTGTTCTATTGTAGGAAATTGCCTTTTTGCTCTTTTATTATTTGAAAATGTTTTAATATTTTTGAATAAGATTAAATTTAATTCTGTTAGGTTAATTTATATAATCACATATGTTCTAATTTAACAAAGCATTTTGAATATGTGTGTGTGTGTGTGTGTGTGTGTGTGTGTGTGTGTGTGTGTGTGTGTGTATTTTTTTTTTCCTGCAGTACTTGGGAATTTAACCCTAGGCCTCACACATACTGTGCAAGTGCTCTACCACTCCCTGCATCCCCACTCCATTTTTAATTGTCCCTGTTGAGACAGAGTCTCCTTAAGTTACTCAAGCTGCCTCTGGCTATGAAGGTGGGATCCTCCTGCATCTGCCTGCCCAGTTGCTGGGATGACAGGAGTGTACCACTATGCCCAGCTCAAATAACATACTTTCACATATTTCATTGTTACAGAGAAAGTTCTAAACTTTTAGTTTTTCATCTTTGTGCTATGAATGAGGAGGAAATCAAATTCCAGCTAAACTTGAAAATGTTATCCTGGCCATTGTGTTACTGGGATTTCTATTGCTATGAAAAACTACCATACATAAATCAACTTAAAACCATGAAAGGTTTATTTTGCCTCACTGTTTCATGTATTTCAGTCCAAGGTTGGCCTGACCGAATTTGGGCCTGTGGGGAGGCAGAGCATCATGGTGGAAATGGCTGGTGGAGGAAATTGCTTACATCGCCCTGGCCCAGAAACTCAAAAAGGCCACAGTGTAGATTGTTAATAGAATTATGCAACTTATTCTTAGCTAAAATTTGAATGGAGAGCTTCATCAGTTTTCCTGAAATTGAGCCATGATACAATTAAATTATACCTTAGAACAAAATCATCACACATGTAAATGAACAGGTAAATAACCACACTTTTGAAAATTTGAAACATTGGAATATTAAGTTGCATAATATATTTGTTAAAAACTTGAAGCTATCTGTTTCAATTAAACATAGGACTAATGCAACATACATAATATTGCAGAATGAAACACTTCTGAAATAAGAGGAGACCATGAAATCAACATGTCTAATCCATTTGCTAATCAAAAGAGGACTGAAACATTGAGATTTTCAGTGATTAACTCAAGATTATCCAGCATATTATCTGATGATTTGAATCTGATTCCAATAAGAGATACAATAACATACAAATTCCGAAACATTTAGTAAACATATGTATTTTCTCCAAGTGTTTTCATCATACAAACATTTTATTATATATACATATATTCAACTTTTTATTGGGTAATGATTTCACATACTTGAGTCTAAAAATGTATGACACAAACACCATTATAGTAACTTCAAAATTAAAAGAGTAACATCATACATTTTTATATGAAAGTAAGCATCAAGTGTGTTGTTTTATTTTTGCTTCATAAAATTAACTCAGAAAAAGAAGAAACTGGATATTCATGTTTGCCAATGAAATTCCTTTTTCCCATTTTTTTTTTGTGAAATGATATCTCACTCTTTAGCTGAGGCTGTCCTGCAACTCAATAGGTGGACCAGGCTGGCCTGAAACTTGCATAGATCTCCTGCCTCAGCCTCCCACGTGCTAGAATTACAGACATGTACCACCAAGCCTGGCTATTTACTTCATTTTTAGTTAATGACTTTACTATAAAGGCTGGTTCCAAAAATTACTTATTATTGTATTGATCTTAATGACTATAACAAGGGATGCATCAACAAATTGTAAAATGAGGTAAAGGTACAACTTATAATTTTTTTGAAAGTCAAAACATTTTTGTACAATTTGCCAGAAGATATTTACAATCAATTTATATGGATCGAAGTGGTTGAATACAGCAGATGGGTAGTTTGTTGAACCGATATTTTTCATCATATAGACATGGCTTGTGAAGTTGAGAATGGATTTGATTTTCACCATCTGTACATAGATTTTTTTTGTCTTGCATATTTAGCATAGTGTGATATCTTATTTGGTTACCACAATTGCTCTTCATAATTCTAAATTCAAAGAATTATGGTTTACTTAAAATATCCTATATCATATTACACTATTCATGCTGAAAATTGGCTGAGAGTATGTGCTTTAAAAGTTATTCATGTGCTACTTTTGTTCAACAATATTAAGATAAAAATGAAAAAAAAAAGTCTTCAGTAAATGAATTGTCAAGGACAAAATATTTGGCTATCACTTAAAAGTATTAATGTTGGACAAAAGGGGAATGTGCTTTTTGCTATACATTCATTATTTTGAATTCTAAAAATATAAATTTGAAAATTAAATCTAATTCAAACTTTGGCTTTCGAATTCCAATAATGCCTTCGTTGAAAGAACAACACTGTCCATAGTCCTATGAGTCATCATTGAATTTTTGTGTAATGATTGGCAATATTAAACAATATCTAAATGATTCTTATCAAAAGATTCTCCCAACTTTGTAAACATTTCCATTTTTAATTTTCTATAGGTTAAAGAGAATTATATGAAATGTATATGAAAATTTTATCTTTACATTTGTGTCATCCAAGCAGATTCAAGGAGAGGACTAAATTGCAATGACTTATGCAAATACAGCATTATGAATTCTTCATTGCTATCAGGTTGGACAATTAATTGTGGAAACAAGTATTTCCATAATGTGTCGTTGGTGTTGTTAGGTGCTGTCAAGTCACATATGACTTATTTTTATTGCATAAGCATACTTTAAAATATTTTAGTACAGCAGATATATAAAATAAATCATACCTTATTTTTTTAATGTTGTTAGATACCATTGAGGTAAGTCCGACTCATAGTGACCCTATGTACAACAGAGGAGACACTACCCAATGCTATGTCATGTTCATGATCTTTTTATGGTTGAGCCCACTGATGCAGTCACTGTGTTTCTTCTCCTTTTGCTGTTGTTATTGTTCGGTGCTGTCCAGTCAATGCCCAACTCATAGTGAGCCTACGTACAACAGGCAGAAGAATATTGTTAGTGCTCCTTTGCTATTCACAGGGTTTTCAAGGGCAGGTTATTTTTTTGGGAGTGGGTTGCTATGGTCTTTCTCCTAAGCCTACAGCACCTCCTGTTCCCAGGTCATCTCCCATCCAAGTACAAATCAGGCCCTACCCTACTGAGCTTCTGAGATCTGAAGGGATCAGAAGCCACAGTGGAAAGGCTGCAGATCTCATTTTGAATGGTTCCATATTTGCAAAAGGGGCTTTTCCCAGGGGCTTTATTACATTCCTTTTATTAAGCTCAAATCTACTTTGAGGAGGCAACTTTTCCCCAGTCATTTTTTGAGTGCCTTCTAGAATGTGGGTGCTCATTTTCTGGCACTATATTTGACAGTGCTTCTCTGCTATTCATATTGTTCTCGATGGTTAATTGTTTCAGGAGTGGGCAGGCAGGACTGTCTCACTAGTCTGTCTGAGACTGCAAGCTCAGCTGAAACCTGTGCACTATGGGTGACCCTAAGGATATCTGAAATACTGTTGGCACAGCTTTTGGCATCATAATAATGCGCTAGCTTTCACAGCAAGACAAACTGACAGACACATGTGGTATTCCCAACATTCCCCCTCAAATACCACCAGGAAGTGGCATAATGAATCCTCAAAAGGCTTTATTCTATACTAATAAGTCTTAGTTGTACACAGACTTGGCTGTATAGTTTAGGCTTATTCTTCCTTTATTTATTTTTTTAACTTGTAAATGTTACTGAAATTTTGTAATCTTAATTTTGCACATAAAAATTCCAAATAATAACTGAACCAAATCTCACAGAATTATTTTTGAATAATACAATCATTTACAATCATTAACATGTGGAAGTAGCAAAATACTTAGGACATAAGGGTAGAGACGAAAGGTATAATTGTCATTATATAGAACTTGTTCTGATCATACTTTTATGTATACAGAGATTAAAAATATAGACAGGATATATGATTATATTAATAATCACATTAAAATATAATTTAAAAAATATTTTATCTTCTGTTATTTGTGCCTCCCTCAAATTTCTGTTTTGAAGTTCTAAACCATAATATCTCAGAAAGTGACTGAATTTGTAGATGTTGTTGTTAGGTGCCCTGGAGTCAAACTGGACTCATAGCGACTTTCATAGTCTTTTCAATGTCTGAGTGTTTCAGATTGTTTTTGGAAGTGGATTGACACACCCTTATTCTATTTTTACAGTACTGGGGCTTGAAACCTGTTCCCTTGAAAGTGCAGAGGAGCACTCTACCAATTGACCTAAACTGCAGCACTGAATTTGTAGATAGGTCCTTTAAAATGGTCATTAAAGTTAAATAATATCATTGCTTGTCCAATATGCCTTGATGGGTTATCTGTATGAAGAGGTGATTAGGACACGGTCCCATCAAGAGAAAACCCTGTGAAGTCAGAGAGATAAGGAGAAAGCTTACGAAACAAGGAAAGATGTTCAGCGACCCCTGAGACCTTAGTCATGGAATGCTAGTCTTCACAACTATAAAAAAATTCATTTCTGTTGTTTAAGTTGTCTACTATGCAGGCAGCACAGAAAACTACAAACACTTTCTTTGATTATTTTACACTTTTATTCTTTCCTTGCTAGGTACATATTTATCTTTTTTTAGTGATAATGGTATTTTGCTATTTTATTGACGTTTTATTTTTTACTATTTTTTCTAATTTTATATAATAGCTTTAGTTAGTATAAGATGAGATTAATTCATGATGAAAAACAAATTAGTTTATTGGAAGGCAAATACACTGCATATATAATTCAAAGTTCATTACTAATGCTAATTATTTTCTCTTAGTTTAGAGATTGTGTCCCATTTCTACCGCACTGGCTGACAAAGTGTCTCATGCATAATAAAGACTAAGTAAAGTTTTGTAGTCTCAAGAAATAAGAGAAAAAATGGCATAGCAACTTAACTAGAGTAGGTTTTCATTTTAAAGGTTAACATATTTTATACTCTGATATTTTAATGCAAAATCATTACAATTTATATTTAGTATCCTGCTGGTGATGCTTAAATTTTTAATTACCTATATTAAAGTATCAAATACCAAATATTTATTAGAGTAACACTGACTGATTATATCATGTAGAATTTGTTTGATAATCCATAACTAAAGAATGTAGATTAATGTTTTTCTGTGACATATATAGATCAAAATTTTTGTATCATATATTTTCTGCTTTGTTGCTGTTAGGTGCTGTCAAATTGATTCTGACTCATAGCTACCCTCATAGGATTTTCAATGGTTGATTGTTTTCAAGATTGCTTCATGATTGGATTGCCATGTCCTTTTCCTGTTTTTTTAGTGCTGGGGATCAAATCCAGGTCCTCAGAGAGTGCAAGGCAGCACAATGCCCACTGAGCTAAAGCCCAACCCTTCTGCTTTCTTAGTAATGATAAATTATGATATGTATTAAGCATCCCTAAACATCCTTACTAAAGAAAATAATATGACATAATGGTTATTAACATACCCCAAAAAGATTTGACTAACAGATCTCAAAATTATATTTATGTGATTCTCAACTTGATGGAAAATTATGTAAATTGGAAAGGAAATGTATTATAATTAATGAAAACCCTGTATAATATTGTGGGCTGAGGTTTAGCCCAGTTGGTAGAGTGCTGCTCTGCACTCTCTGAGGACCTGGGTTCAAACCTCAGCACCACAAAAACAGGAGAAGGACCTGGCAATCCAATCCCAAAGCAATCCGGAAAGAATCAGTCTGTGAAAACCCTTTGAAAGCTGCTAAGAGTTGGACTTGACAACACCTAACAGCAACTCTATAATATTTGTTTATTTATGGTTACTGTTAGACTCTCCCTGTTTGATTCAATCTCCATGAGAGATAAAATCATGTTTCCCCTACTTTTTTTTTCTCTCCTTTATTAGTAAATGATGATGGGGTACAGAGAAATGCAGCAATGGGATTTTCCATTATGCATCCTTTACATCACTCTAACAACACTTTCATAGATCCACAAAGTTTACGAAGCCATATGGCTAGTTTGTAGTTAAACTCTGATACTTCTTTGTTTTATCTTCCCCTATTTTCCAACATACTCATGAAGTTGTGCTGTTTATATTGAATTGACCTCTCCCCCTTCATCCCTCCACATTGGTCCTCTCCCTCCCATCTTCTACAATCTTTCCCTTCCTTTTCTAGAGTCCTCCCACCTTCTTTCTACATCTTAAATTGTCCCTTCTACTCTAGGTTTAATTGTACATTTTTTATATTTCAATTTATGTGTAGGATTTTTTCCTTCCTTTAAGTATGATTCAGCACCCACATATGAACGAGAACATGTGGTATTTCTCTTTGGGCGCTTGTGTTCATTCACTTAAGATGATGTTCCCCAATTCCAACCATTTTGCTGCAAATGACATTGTTTCATTTTTTAATTGCTGAGTAGTATTCCATTATGGTACTTATCATTTTTACCTTTAGTATACTGAATAGTATTTTGCACATAAAAGACATTATTTATGGAATAAAAATTTTAAGTTAAGCAAAATATACAAAAATCAGTCAAGTTTTCACCATATATTGATGGAATTTTACACTTGTTCACATTGCTTGGCACCTGCCAGTTTTTATTTAGAATGCACAACAAATACACATTTAAAACAATTGTATATTTCTATGAAATTAAAATAAATTTTGGATTGAACTTTCATACTTTGACTTTATATGGAGTCTACCAATAAATGAAAAGACAAAAAAGACAGTGTTGATATTAATCCAAATAATTCACATGAGTAAGATTTTTTAATAAAATTTATTATTAGCTTATAATATTAGTATAGGGATAACATTTTCCTTCTTATGTTATACATATTTTAAAGAAATATTTCAATATTTGAAGAGCATAATTCGCTTCATAGCTAGACAATTGTACAATGGATAAAGGAAAGAAACTCTTGGTTTATTGTGTTTTAATATTTATGTTTTTCAACTAAACCCAATGGTTGGAGGAAATCCATACTACCTCCAACTTCTGGTGGTTTATTTATGCAAAAAAATTCCAATAACATGGTACAAATCTCCACGTGTCTTTCTCACTGGGAGCCATGCTTTTTCTGGTTGAGTCTGTCCTCCTTGGAGCCTGCCCAGTCTAGATTAAGACTTCACGGAGATGAGGAAGCAGTACTGGTTTTCCTTTTAAATCAGTCTCACATAGTCCACCACTCCTTCTTTTGCTATGAATGGAGGACTCTGGAAGAAAGCAGCTGTAGCACTTGTAAAGTAGAATTCCGTCTTTGGTCTGGACCTGAGCAGAATTCCAAATATGGAAAGTAAAAGGAGAATATGGCAATGTAGATAGGCCATCCTTTCAAAGCAGAAACACATTCAGGAGTCTCTAAAAGAATGTTTTTGGGAAACAAGCAATTTGCTTGTAAGACAAAACAAAGGAAATTTGTATAAGATCTGGTATAGTTTTCTGCCAAGTTAGCAATTCATAATAATCATTCTTTGAATTATCAGGCTGTTAAGCCACTGTCTATGTTAAAATTATACACTAAGCAATATGCAAATATATATACATACATACATACATATATATACATATACATATATATGCATAAATATAAATATTGTGTAATATATACATGAAGATTTTTACATCCCCATGTTTTAAATTTAAATCAAACATACTCTAAAAATATCCTAGTTTCTTCATACAAATAAATTAATGTTAATTAAATCTATTAATTTCTGTGTTGATGCTCACATTTTATGGAGGCAGTAGCATCTGGTAGATTATTACAAAAATTATTTTGAAGGTTTAAAATATAAAATCTACAGTAATGTTATATTTTACTATCCATATGTCCTGGCTCAATTTATCTTTATCTAAAAAATGATAAGATGTAAAGGAATACAATTCCACAATTGGATCAAGCTGGGTCTTATCTATTCCGCTTTGAGGAAGTTATTTAGCTAAAAGCAAAGAGAACTCAAATCCTGGTTGCATCACTTAATAAGTAATTTATTTGAGAAAATTCTTCTGACCTCATTCCTTCATTTCTTCATATGAAAATATAATTATAGTGTTTTCCTGTATTATATTTACCAATAGATTGAGTGGCTTTTTGTTTATGTAGAATTTGGGTTAATGAGTTCTGAGTAATAAAATAGTTTTTATAGCTTTGTCCTGTACCCTTCTGTTGGGCTAGCTAGGAAGTTAGGGCACCCAAGAGAGAGGAACTTTGCACACATTGGAAAATCCTTAAATGGCTTGTAACTGCTCATCAAGTTAAAAAAATAAACCAGCACTGGCCTTTTGTTAAGTAATGAACAATCCCCAAAGAACTTGCAACTGCAAAACTAACACATAAATTGAAAAGCCATTTCTTCCTACCTAAAACATGCATCCTGATTTCGGGCCTCACACAACAGTTTATAATGGACCACAGAGTTAAAAGATAAACCAACAATAAATTAAAGTTACCCAGTTTCGCCCACTAAAGCAAACATTCTGATTCTTGTTCTAAGCATGTACATACTATGGCATTGAATGCAAATGAGCTGTTGTTGTTGTTAGGTGCTGTCCAACTCATAGCCACTATATATAAAACAGACAAAATATTATTGTCCTGCTTCTCTGCTATTCATAGGGTTTTCAATGGTTTTTTGGGGAGTGTATTGCCAGGTTCTTCTCCCAAGCCTACAGCACCTGGTGTTCCTAGGAGGTTTCCTATCCAAGTACTAACCAGGCCCGACCCTGCTTAGCTTCTGAGATCTGATGGGATTGGATACCACTGTGGTATGGCTGCAGGCAACTTCTTTGTGAGCTTCTCCAAAATTAAAATCAAGTTACAGTACATACTTCCAACATATAATGGCACAGAGTAAACATTCTCATATCAAAAAGGAGGAGAAGGAGGATAGAAATAAAAGATGAGACCAAATAATGACCATCACCTAGTTGAATGACATTGAAACCTCCATGTCCATGACAGTCATCTGGCATAAGTAATAGCATCATCTGGGCTCAAACAAACTCTGTCGGTATGGCTTTGTTATCTGCAAACTACATAATATCTCTTTTGGGACGGATCTACTTGTTACCAGGAATTTGTCTGGGCAGACTTTCTATATTGCTGGCATCTCCAACATTCTGGGGCCTACACTGAAACGTAGGCTCCACTCTCAAATGTTTCATGCATCAGATACTTCATAGGGAATCTGACCCTGCCATACGTTGCCGGTTATTTTCTGAAAGATTGGTGATAGCTTCCAGGATCTCATAATCCTTGTCTTCTGCATGCCTAAAGAGCCAGCACTATATGGGTGACTCCAAAGTTTGCTGCCAGCTCAAGGGGCAGCTGGGCCCTGTTGGACCACAGCTGCAGCAGTGGCCTCTAGGTTTCTAGGAGGCTGAATCTGGAAAGAAAGTTCTGTCTGCAGCCCTATTCTATCAGGGAACCCTGGAGGTTTCTCTTGGTAAACGATTGTCTTTCAAATGAGTCTGTGATATAACACAGTGGATCCTTAGATTAGAGGGGTCTATCCAATTCCTGCTTTGCCTTTAGGGCATTTCCCATTGTTCCAATGCAAAGTGGTTCACTTCCCTTTAATGGTGCTTATCTCTTTAACAATTATGGCCTTACTGACTAAATTCCCTTTTCCTACACTTTCAATAGGAGACTTTATTTTGGCATCACACTGCTCATTTTTCAAATCTTTCTGCTCTGCTTCTTGTACCTTTTATCATCATAAATCTGGCTAAACGCAGGTATCATAAATCATATCATAGCCACAATGCTACGCTGTCTTAAAATTTCCTTTACCAAATTAACTAGTCTGTCACATTTAAATTCAGCCTCAGTCAAGGAAAACCATAGATAAACACTTTGCCAGAATGTAACACGAATGACATAAAGCTGATTTCTCAAGAGAATCCTCCTTCCTTTCTGAAATCCCATAATGTGCATCATCTTTACTCTCTATATTTCTGTTTGGGTTCTTGTCTTCTGTACCATCACCAGCACAATACATTAAGATAGCTCTGTGACATCCGATCCCATCAGATGTCAGAAGCTAAGCAGGGTCGGGCCTGGTTAGTACCTGGATGGGAGACCGCCTGGGAACACCAGGTGTTGTAGGCTTGGGAGAAGGACCTGGCAACCCCCTCCCAAAAATCAATCTGCCATTGAAAACCTGTGAACAGCAGAGAAGCACTGACAATAGTGTTTCCCCTGTTGTACAGAGGGTCACTATGAGTCGGATACCGACTCGATGGCACCTAACAACAACAACAACACTTAATGCAAATGAAGAAGCTGATGAACACCATGATGTACATATTCCATGTGTGTTGCAATAATGCTTGTGACTAGACACAGAAAGAAGAAAATTTGAATGAGTAACAAATCAAAGTAGAAAAGGCAGCCAGGCCTGGTGACATAGTTCTATAATCCTAGGGACCCTGGAGGCAGAAGCAGGAGAAGATCCACAGGGAGATCTTGTCTCAAGATAAAAACTAAAAATAAATAAATCAATAAAAACTGAGAGTGCTGCCCAGTGATAGGTGCTTGCAAAGTATGTGCAAGGCCCTGGATTCTGCAGCCCCCTGGTACAAAAGGAAAGAAAGAAAGAGAGAGAGAGAGAGGGGGGGGGCGGGGGGGGAGGAAGGAGAAGAGAAAGAAAAAGAAAAATCTTTTATTAACAATGTTTCAATCTTAGACTATCATGCAAATAAAAAATTAAAAAGTTAAAAAGTTGTAATCTCATTTTGAATAAATCCTCAGACATGTTACAGAAATAATCTTAAGGAACAAAGATTTTTATTTTTTAAATATACTGTACATGCATAAATCTTAAAGTCACAGGTGAGGTGTTATTTTTCATGGAGTAAAAACTTTTTATTAGCATTTGGCAGGTGTCTCCAGCTGACAAACAGGCTGAAGAAACATTTCTCAGAGTACTATCATCTGAAGAGTTCTCTGGATACATTTTCATTTTAATCACTTCTTAAGTCAAGCATTTCTGGGAAATATTTACCTGAAAAATTAATGAAATCTCACCCAGAAGAAAACAGTTTTCAAATAGTCCTTCATGCACTTTTTAGAAATAAGTGCAAAAGCATTAAAATATTAAAAGTGAAATACATCTATCATTTTATATAAACATTGGGGCTCTTATCAACATGGGTCCTCTGTTCACAAAATATATACATTAAATTGCTTAGCAGTG
>VMDO01040797.1:0-11669 GCA_007922755.1 Pedetes capensis | reverse complement strand
AGAAGGACCTGGCAACCCCCTCCCAAAAATCAATCTGCCATTGAAAACCCTATGAACAGCAGAGAAGCACTGACAATAGTGTTTCCCCTGTTGTACAGAGGGTCGCTATGAGTCGGATACCGACTCGACGGCACCCAACAACAACAACAACAACAACAATGTATACACAAGACTTCTTGCTAAAAACAAAATACTGATGAATGAAATCAATGATATAAATCTCAATGGAGAAAAAAATAATTTTCATATACTGGAAAGCTCAAAATTCAAAAGTGTCAGTTTTCTCCAATTAGTAGGTAAGTTTGTTGAAATTCAAATCAATTCTAGAAGGAGTTATATATACACATACAATTTTAAAATTATATAGAAAGGATAGAGAATATAGTAACATTGAAATCTGGGGTGCGCACCTACATTCAGCAGTGAAGAATGATAAAGACTATGTGACACAAACATTACCCCCAGCCATTAAGCAAGATATTATTTAGTGGATTCTTATCCCTTATCAAGATTGGTTGCTACCTGGATTAAAAACATTTTGAAATGTCCACCCCATTTCTTTGAAGACACTATTGGATCAGTTGGGCCTGGAGTTTAGCTCAGTTGGTAGAGTGCTGCTCTGCTATTTCTGAGGCCCTATGTTTGACCCCAGCAGGACATAAAATGGGAGAAGTACCTGGCAGCCCACTCCTGAAACAATGTGAAACATAAGCCATTGAAAACTCTATGGATAACAGAGAAGCACTGATGTAGTTCCAAGCATGGTACAGTGTTGGGGGGTGTTTCATTGTGTTGTACATAGTGTCACTGTGAATTGGACCAGGCTTGACAGCACCTGCAACATGAACAAGTATGGGAAAATGTCAATAATCCAATATGGATAAATGTCAGTAAACTTGTACTTGTCACACAGAAACAAAAATAATTTATTGAATAAAAGTTCCAAGAAAATCAACACTTATTTTCACTTAGAAATGATGCTAATTTTATCAAAAATTAGATTATTGGAATAGGTGCAAACTTTTATGATGATTTTCACTTTTGTTGTGATCTCATTTCAAATAAAAGCAATGAATCATAATAGACTTCTGAATTCCATTATTGTTCTTTTCCTGATTGTACTACTTTCTCTTCTCTCTTCTTCTCTGTCTCTCACAGATACACACACACACACACACACACACACACACACACACACACACACCACAAAGCATGTTCTCTCAGTTTGCATTTCTGTAAATAGATGTAATGGACTTTAAAGGATGGCAGCACATGTGATTATTTTTTGCTTGGAGAAATACAGCTTGGAGAAATACTACTTTAATCTTCACCATATTTGAAAAACTTCACAATGGTGTTATGGTTTCCAATCAAATATATAGATTGCAGAAAATTAAGTAATTGAAAGAAACTTTCAATGTTGTGAGCTCTTACAATTATTTAATCAATAAAATTAAAACCATAGGGGAAAAAGAAGTAATACAAAATGCAAATGAACACTGAAAAAACTTTGATTTAAAGTCATAAAAGCATTTACAAATGAGTTTCACTAATAGGATGTTTAAATCCCACAAAATTATCATAGAATAAAAACAAGACCTTATATTCAGTATAATTTGGAACAGAATTTATTTAGTAAAAAGATTAAAGTTGAGTAAATATGTAGGGAAAAATTGGGAGGAAATTGGTAAAAACTCCCAAACTGGGAAAATGGCGTTTGAATATCTGGTTTGTAAATTAGAAATCTAGGGAAAATGAAAGTAAGTTGGTTGCACGTTTGTACAAAACCCTTCCTGATTGGACAATTGGACTAAAAGCTCATTGGCTCAGGCCATTCCATGTTGTTGTTGTTAGGTGCCATCGAGTCGGTATCCGACTCATAGCGACCCTCATAGGGTTTTCAATGGCAGACTGTTTCGGGATTGCCTTGGGAGTGGATTACCAGGTCCTTCTCCCATTTTCGCAGTGCTGGGAATTGAACTCGGGACCTCAGAGACTGCAGCGCAGCGCTCTACCAACAGAGCCATTCCATGGGTGAGCTACATAAAGAGCTGTGGCAGCTCGATCTCTTTTTTGGCACGGCCTTTCTGGCATCCCTTTCTGCGCCTTCTCACCTGTTCCTGCCTGGACCACAGATGAGGACGCGCCTCTCCCGCTGTTCTGGCCCCGGACCTTCGGTGAGGAAATAATGCTCTCCCACTGCAATCCTCAACAAGGAAAGGAACCTGCTCTCCGGCTGATCACCGAGGAAGTGGCAGCTGTCTCCTCCTGACCACCGAGATGACCAACACAGGTGTTTGCCCCTGGAAGGCAAAAGTGCCTGAGGCTTTTCCTTTCTCCTGTCTCCGCCGGGGTCCTGAGGGCTGCAGGACTCTGCGCCCCTCACCTGAGGGTCCCTCGTGAATTGTGTTTAGTATCTGTGTGCGCGGCGGCGCAGCCTGTCCGAACCTTCAGGCCAGACCGGGAGGAGCGCGCCCCACATAGATTTGGCGCCCGAACGTGGGGCCCAACATAAATAGAACTAATAGTACAAATACTTCTGGAACTTATGTTTCTAGATTAAAGTTACCAATAAATAGCAAAACACATTACATGAAATCCACCTACATATCACTGAGAAATATGAGAAGCCAGTCAGGAAGAAAAATTATGATCAATTTCAAAGAAAATACAATAAGGCCAACTAAACATCAGTAAATATTAAAATGGTATTTGGTCATTCACTAGTAGTTAACGACAATCAAAATCAATGAAGAAATACTTTAGAAACATGGAGAAATCATTTAAAGGAGCAAAAGGTACAATCCACTACTTGGTAAAACAAATCAGTAAGGTAAGAATAAACCTTACTGTTATTGACCAAGATGAATATCTTCTCAGGCTGATGAAAATAAATGGTGAAAATAAAAAGATAAAGCAGTTATGGTGGTGAATATTGTAATCACAGCACTCAAAGGCTAAAGAAGGAAGATCCCCAATTCAAGGCCCGTCTAAGCTGACTCTGTCTCAACAGACCAAGGGCTGAGGATGCAGCTCAGTGTTAGAATGTTTGCCTACCATGTGCAGGGCACTGGTATAAAAGGAATAAAAAAGGAATAAAAAGGAATAAAAAATTACAGAGTTTAAAAAAGACAATAGACATTTATAGCAGAAACTAGAGGTGTATTTATTTTTAAATATATGATGGAGAGGAATGATATTAAAAAGAAGATATACAAGGTTAACCTAATTTCCAAACCTTAAGAGCAAAAGATGATTCATAAATTTTATACATAAACACAAATAGTAAGTAATATCTTATTGAAATTATTAATACCTAAACTAAGAAAATATTCTTCCAAGAAAATTAACTAAGTAAATAGCTCTCTAAATTAATAGCAAGAATGTGTTTGCATATGGTTGTGTGTGGTAGGCAATGTGGCCCTTGTGGGGTATTGATGAGAGTAAGAGAGGAGAATCAGCCTGGTCTGTGTCAGAAAAGCAAAATGGAGCAAATTTAATTCTCAAGACAAGAAAGCATAAATCAAGAAATTTGTGTATCAAACATTTTTATTGAAATACATAGGCAAAGAAGATAAACTTTGTGTGTTCAATAGCCTAGAAAATGTGCCAGTGAATACCTTTTAAATAACAAATATGCATAAGCCATGATAAGTTACCAGATGCTGAAATTTTTGGACATACTAACATGAAGGATGAAGGGTAAGTTTCTGTGAGATATATTTTAGATAAGTTGTCATTATCAACTATAAAATTAATATAACATAAAAAAGAAAAAGTGAGAACAAAAGAGAAAAAGGGGAAGATGTTGGAGAGATTTTTAAATGATTTTAAATGTGAAGGAGAATAGCGCTACTATTAGGAAACATTCAATGATACATGATAAATCATGTCAAGGCTGACTTCATCAGAATAGACACCCGGAGTAGAAAAGCGGACTCTGTGTGTGTGTGTGTGTGTGTGTGTGTGTGTGTGTGTGTGTGTGTGCTTGTGTGTTTAGATGGGGGTGGGGAGGGTGAGCTCAACTCAAAGAACATTATTCCCATAAAATATATTAGAAATAGAAAAATAAATACATTTACTCTTTGGAACAATATGGGGCTGTAATTTAGCTCAGTTGGTAGAGCAATGCTCTGCAGTCTGAGGTCCCAAGTTCAATTCCCAGCACTGCAAAAATGGGAGAAGGGCCTGGCAATCCACTCCCAAGGCAATCCGGAAACAGCCATTAAAAACCCTATGAGGGTCGCTATGAGTCGGATACCAACTCTACCGCAACTAATAACATATAACTTGGAACAATATAAACGAGATGAACTCAAATTTAAAGAGAAAAAAAATGAGAGATTAAATAATACAGCTCATCCATATGTATATGGGCCTGTAGCGGTAGCCCTGTGGCATCTGATCCTGTCAGATCTTGGAAGCTAAGCAGGGTCGGGCCTGGTTAGTACCTGGATGGGAGACCGCCTGGGAACACCAGAAGCTGTAGGCTTGGCAGAAGGACCTGGCAACCCCCTCCCAAAAATCAATCTGCCATTGAAAACCCTATGAACAGCAGAGAAGCACTGACAATAGTGTTTCCCCTGTTGTACAGAGGGTCGCTATGAGTCGGATCCGACTCGACGGCACCTAACGACAACAACAACATATGTATATGGAGATCTGGAGCGCAGTACACTTAAGGGAAAGTGATTCAGAAATTCTCAAACTAAAACAATAAACCTAGAAATCTAAGATCCTTCAGGTTATAATTTATGCATTGGAAAAATGAAATGCAAGCATGTATTTTAGGAGCTGTATAGAGATATATAAAGAAACAAATCATTTCTATTCAATTTGACCTTCACTTATATACTCATGGAAAATCAAGTAGTGAGACTACAAGCAAGTATGTAGATTTCTTAAATGTTTTAATTAATAAAATTGATCTAATAAAGACAAATTGAACCATATTGCTGTTAGAAAGAAATAGATTTTTATTTTAATACTCATAAAATATGTTTCTGTTAATCTAGAAGGTCAAAACCCAATAACTATTAAGATTAAAATGGTGATAATAAAATTTATAATTCGGTAATGGTAAAAGTGAAGATAAATAGCAGAAATCAAAGTATTTATATAGGTCATAATAGCAAATTACAGGTAATAATTATTATGTAATAGTATTAATAAAATGCATCTAGAAATAAATTTAATGAAATTGTACAACTTTTGGATGAAAACGTTTCAATTTCACTTGTAAACCATTAAAAATAATCAGCATCATGCTATTTGGTAGACAAACGAGTATTATAGGGAAGGATGTTGCAGTGCATTTCTGTAAGTGGCATTGAACTGACCTAGCCCTTCCTATTTTCTTGGCTGTAGTTCCCATGTATAACTTTAGAAAGTGTTGGGAATGCAATATTCTGTTCTATAATAGGGAAGAAATGCCTGAAACATCCTGAGCTTTTCTTGTGTCCCTCCTGGCAAATATATTATCTTGTGTTTGGGAAGAATATTCCAAGATTGCCCAGGACTTTTTATTTTCTCATATAAAAGCAGCATGTTTCTAAACCATTTCAGGATGAGTCCTGGGGCACTTGAGGTACATAACTCAGTGTAAGCTGCCTTTCCAGGTCCCTCAGTGTGGGGCAAAGCACCTTGAATACTCTATCTGCCTGTAACAGATTTCCTGAGCCCTGGGAAACCAGCTTTCAATAGATCCAAGGCTTGTATATCTTGCCGTCTATGTATAAGAAATAAACCTAATTTGCATAACTTTTGCAGGTGAATGTGATGTGTCCCCCCAAATTCAGACAAATAGGTAACCAATCCATGGCAAACTTGGAAATGATAGCTCAAAACAGAGTGGGCAGAAATATATGGACTCTTCTTTCCAATAGAAGGCATAGTGATGACCTTTGCTGTTCTCCAAAAAGTGGAAGTTCATTCTTTAGAATTGGAGATTCATCCAAACTGCTTCACAACTATCTGAATATAACTTGCACATCTGCATAAAGAAATTAGAGTTATCTACATGGGATTGACTGAGAGATGGACAAACATCCATCCTTTTACTTTTGTCAATTGTCTACACTCAGTCTGTATGTAAGAAAAAGCAAGAAAAGGGTAGGAAATTAAGAGAGTTTCTGTAAAGTGAATGGTGGACTATAAAACAAAGCACTAGTGGAGAAAATGGCAGATGGTTGTGTGCCACTGACATTGAATTAGACTACATTTTGGCAGAAAGACCAAACTACTCATTGTTTTAAGAAGAAAGAAGTATAGTCTCTACCTGCAAATATCTTAGAGCTGTTAAGGCCACATTGTGATTAGCACAACTATAAGCTTTGTTTTACCATCCTCAGTGTAGGAATTCCACTTCTAATCTTTAGTTATAGATGATTATTCTGGATCCATATTTAAAAATGAATTTCAAGTACATGAAAAAAGGAATGAGATAAAAATAAAAAATTAGTAACTTGGGGAAATTTCCTGAAAACTGTAAATATCATTGATTTTATAAATAATTAGGCAAAAGAATACATTAAAAAGCAATATTAAAAAGAGAAACTAAAGTGCTAGCATCTTTGTTCTGCAATCCCATGTACTTGGAAACAGTTACAGACTTTACTACTGGTCAATTGGAAAACAGATACTGGGGGACAAGAAGAAGACCTTGCCAAAGGAATGTATTGCATTGATTATGGGAAAAGGCATATGGTCAGGCCACAAACTCCTATGTTTATAACGTGGATCTTGTTATGGACTGAATTATGTCCCCATATGACCCATACATTGATACTTTAAGCCCTTGCACATCTAAAGAATGTGAGTAGACATGGAAATAAGGCTATTAAAGTGATAGCTAAGTTAAAAGATGCCACTACTCTAGGACTAATCGTATTGGTTTCATAATAAAAAGAAAATTGATCCCACAAACATCAGAGATGCTTACTAAAAAGAGGACTCGGTGACACAGCAAAAAGGTGACCATCTACAAGCCAGTAAAAGAGGTGTCCAAAAAGAACAAACTTGTCAACACTTTGATAGTGGACTTTTGGCTCCTGAGCTACGAGAAAATAAATATCCAGTCTGTGTTGTTCTGTTTTTGCAGCCTTAGCAAACAAATGCATATGTTTTCTGTGATCTGTTTGAGAAATCAAAATCATTGAAAGGCTACAAAGGGCGCTGGAACATCATAGTTGGGTAATTGTAAAATTGTTTACTGGCATGCCTACCAAATCCAGACCATTTGATAAAACATTTGAAAATAAAGACATAAACATAATATCAGAATAACAGCACAGATTAAGATGGAAAAGTCAAACTGAAACATGCTGAGAACATTAATAAAAAACAAATTTCCTTAATATACAAACAAAAAGTTTAATTAAAATATCCAAATGCATATTATAGCTAATAAACAGATCACAGAAATTTCTGTAATGATAGTAAATATACAACTCTTACTTTTAATAATAAAATATATTTTTCAAACACACATTTAGAAAATATTTTAAAGTTAATTTTAAAAAACAAAACTTAAAGTCTTGATTAGTATATACAGACAAGGCACTCTCACATATTGAAAGCGCAGAAATATTAGTGAAAATATTACTGAGAGTGATTTGACAAACTCTAAAATATTGTCTGTGTTTCCAAATTCTGGCTAAGATAAAAATATTAAATAACTCCAACCTAATGAAAGAACAAAAAGAAAATCTTAAAAGCTTTGTGAATCTGGATTATCAGTTCCTGTAAAATAGAATACTTTCCCTAGTTAATAAGAGGTGAGCCTGCAATCACACCACTGTGGCATCTGATGCCTTCAGATCTCAGAAGCTAAGCAGGGTCCAGCCTGGTTAGTGCTTGGATGGGAAGCTGCCTGGGAACACCAGGTGCTGTAGGCTTGGGAGAAGGACCCAGCAACCTACTCCCGAAAAATAAGAGCCATTGAAAACTCTATGAATAGCAGAGAAGCATGACAATGTTTTGTCTGTTGTACATAGGGTTGCTATTAGTGGGGCACAGCTTCAAGGCACCTAACAACAACAACAAATCAGAGTGAAAGAGCTCTATGTGGGTCACTATGTGAGAAGATGAAAAAACTAGATGCTGTGGCTCACAATTGCAATCTCAGCTACTCTGGAGGCTGAGACAAAAGGATCTTGAGTTTGAGTACAAAAGCAGCCTGTGCAACTTATCCAGACACTGTCTCAAAATAACAACAAAGGCCTGAGGGTGTAGCTCAGAGGTCGAGCACTTGTCCAGCGAACACACATGGCCCTGGTTTCAACCCTCTAGAACTGGAGAACAAATAAAAGTAAATAAATAATTAAAACTACAAGAAACATGCTGTTGAATAAAATATTCCATAAATAGATAAAATTCTATTTTATGGAAATAAAAATCTCTAAGTACCTTAAATTTATGTTTTGTGACCATATATGAAATGAAAATAGTGATACATTATTTGGTTTGGAAGAAAAATAATTACCCTGAAATTGGAGGAGATAGTACAAAAAAACCCAGAAGATAACAGCCTTGTATGGAAAAGACTGTAAATACTAAATACTATAGTGAAACTGTCCTTTAGAAAATGATCTTGCTTCTAAAACTTATGCACTTGGAAATCTACTTTAATTCATAGTAAAATATCTTCAAAGTTACATGGTTAAGTGGAAGTAGTTTGTATTTCATTTTCACAAAAGAGAAGAAAAGCATTACTTTATAAATGTCCTTTTTCTTTTCTCACTATTGATGACTCGTACAGCCATTACAATCATTTGCAACAAACGTAATACCCTTTTGTAGGGAATAATTGGGAGGAAACTGGCAAAAACTCCAAAACTGGGAAAATGGAGTTTGAATATCTGGTTTGTAAGTTAGAAATCTAGGGAAAATGAAAGTAACTTGGTTGCACGTCTGTACAAAACCCTTCCTGATTGGACAATTGGACTGAAAGCTGATTGGCTCAGGCCATTCCGTGGGCAAACTATATAAAGAGATGTGCTGCAGCAGCTCGATCCTTTTAGGCCTTTTAGGCCTTTTAGGCTCTTTTGGCATGGCCTTTTAGGCCTTTTTGGCACCACTTTCTGCGCCTTTTTGCCTGCTCCTGTCCGGACCACCAATGAGGAAACACCTCTCCCACTGCTCTCCCCCAGAACTTTGGTGAGGAAAGGATGCTCTCCCATCGCAACCCTCAACAAGGAAAAGAACCTTCTCTCCATCTGACCACCGACGACTGTCTCCTTGTGACCACTGAGACAACCAACACAGGTGTTTGCCCCTGGAAGGCAAAAGCACCTGAGACTTTTCCTTTCTCCCGTCTCCTCCGGTGTCCCACGGGCCGCAGGAGTCTGTGCCCCTCACCTGAGGGTCCCGAGTGAATTGTGTTTAGTATCTGTGTGCACGGCGGCGCAGCCTGTCCGAACCTCCAGGCTGGACCGGGAGGCGCATGCCCCACACCTTTTGTTGTTGTTAGGTGACCTTGAGTCCAACTCATAGTGACCCCCATAGGATTTATAAAGACCCTCAGAGGCTTTTCAATGGCTTTTTGTCTGGGGATTGTTTTGGATATGGATTTCCATCTGTATCCTTCTCCCATTTTTTGCAGTGCTGGGGCTCAAACCAGGGTCCTCAGAGGGTACTGAAGAGCAGTACTCTACCAAATGAGCTAATCCCAGCCTTAATATCTTTTGTTGTTGTTGTTATATGCCATCAAGTCAGTGTCCAACTCATAGCAACCCTAGGTACAACAGGCAAAATACTATTGTTAATGCTTCTCTGCTATTCATAGGGTTTTCAATGGCGAATTGTTTTTTGGAAGTGGGTTCCTTGGTCCTTCACCCAATTAATATCCTTTAGAATCTCCTAATTGTTATCTCCATTTCTTTGTCACATAAATTATAGCCATATTTCCTCTGTTCTCTGAATTTTAGGCCATAGGTAAACATGTTTTGAAAAAATATATAAACTTTTCTTCTTTTTTCATTAAAAAAAACACCTTAAAAATAAAATTATTGTTAGATGCCACTCATAGGGAACCTATGTATAGCAAAACAAACAAACAAACAAACAAAAAAAAACCACTGGACACTGACAGAAGTTCTCTGCTATTCATAGAATTTTCAATGGCTGATTGTTTCAAGAGTGGTCTGCCAGGTCCTTCTGCCATTTTTGCAGGGCTGGGGATTGAATCCAGGCTTTCAGAGGACACACACCAGGCACTCTACTTATTAAGATAAATATCCACCCCAAAATTAAGTGAGTCAATACACAAAGGAACAACCTTCCATAGTTAATGCTGGAAATTGTAGCCTACTGTGAAATGGCCAAAGATTTGTGTCCTCATCAACTCAAGTGTTTTAACTGTTTGAACAGGGCATGGTGCACATGCCTGTAAACCTAGCAATTCTATAGTGGCTGAGGCAGGAGTATCTTATGTTCAAGATCACAGGCATCCAGTGATAATGAGCCAGACCTTGCCTCAAAATAAATAATAAAAGGGCTGGGGTCTAACTCAATGGTAGAGCACTTGCCTGGCATGAATGAGGCCCTGGATTCAACCTCCTGTACTGAAAAAGAAGAAAAAAAATAACATTTAAGAGATATTGTACATAAATATTTTAAAAATCATATTTTCTTTACCTGGTCTCATATGAATAACAATAATGTAGTCTGAATAAGATTAGTAATTAACATTTTATTTTGCTAAATATACATATTTGAAGGACGTTTCTAGTGGAGTAATTGTTAAAATGTTATGATGTACATTTTTTTTCCCCTACTGGGTGCTTGAACCCAGGGCCTTGAGCTTGCATGCATTGCAAGCACTGTACCACTGAGCTGCACCCACAGCCAGTTTATTTTTATTTTTATTTATTTTTATTTTGAGACATGCTCTCGCTAAATTATGTGGACTGTCGCTCATCTTAAAATTGCAATCTTCCTGCTTCTGCCTCCAGAGTTGCTGGGAATTATAGGCATGAACACTACTCCTCGCCTGTGACATACATTTTTGTTTTCAGTTAGAAAGAACTTGTACTGTCCTGCTATAGTTTGGAAACCATGTATCCCTCTTAAAGTTTAATGTGCTTGACACTTGGTCCCCAATGTAACATGATAAAATTTCCTGTAGCCTCCAAGAGGTGGGGCGAATTAGGAGGTGCCTTGTTCATGACCACCTTCCCAACAAAATTAACATGGGTCTTGTGGAGTCCCTTAGATCGTGCTGGAGTGGGCTGGATTAGTTCCTGCAGTAGTTGTTATAAAAGAGTGAGCCTGACTTCTCCCTGTCTCTTGCTTCATATTTTACCACATTACTCTTCTCTCACAGGCTCCTGTCATGTGATGTCATCTGCCATATTCTGATGCAGCCAGGAGGCCCTCATCATAGACTGGCATCTTACTGTTAGGATGTTTCTACCTCTAGATTTGTGAGCAAAATAAATGTTTTGCCTTTACTAGTCACCTGATCTCATGTATTTTGTTACTGCAACACAAAACAGACCACAATAATGACCTTTTTCTCTGTCATGCCAGTCTTCTATAAAGTAATTCTTCTGTGGATTTGGAGTGGATTAGAGAAAATGCTCTTCATGGAAATCTCTTATCCTTTATATAAACTATAACTCACTTCATCCAAGGCAGAGATTTAAAACTCCAGAGAAGAGAAGTTTGAT
>VMDO01040796.1:0-11670 GCA_007922755.1 Pedetes capensis | reverse complement strand
TGCGGGACTGGGGGTTGAACCCAGGGCCTCGTGCCTGCATGCTTTGCAAGCGCTGGGCCTCTGAGCTGCGCCCCTAGCCCATTTTTTTTTGCTTTTTGAGACAGGGTCTTACTAAGTTACTCAGACTGCCTCTGGTCTCGAACTTGCGATCCTCCTGTCTCCGCCTCCCCAGCCGCTGGGATTACAGGTGCCACCTCGCCAGGCCCTTTATTTCTTAAATGAGGCAACTGGGTGGGGAGGCCACACAGTTGAGGCCACTGTGTTTTGTATGCTAATTTCCAACTGCCCTCAGTCCCTGCCTGTAGACGAGTTTTAGAGTCCCCTTCTTTCGGTTCTCAGGAAAGCACCTGCAGTCTTTTGCCCTGTGAGAAGAAATACATGACAGGTCACTTCTAGAGTAAACTATGTCCCTGGTTTGGAAGAGCAGCTGCTTTCTTGGACACTGAACACAATAATTCACCTAAGCATTCTGTTTTGCTGACAGTTGCATGGCTTACTATTTATAACTTATCTTATTGTTAGTGTAGCATGACTTAATTAGCTTCCCTTCAGTTCACCTTCCTCACTATCCAGTAAGGACCAGAAAATCCATAAAACTTAGGAAGATATTCATGAGTCCTCAAAATTGTTTCCTACATCTCTGAAATAAGAGCAAAACGCCTGCCCCAAAAGAAAAAAACTCAAACCACTTTATTCATCCTCCTTATATATTTTCATATATGATGTAGACTAGTTCTCAAATCCTTCACAACCAAAGGTGGTACCACCTCCACTAGATTGTTGGTGGTTGTTATTGTAACGATGGCTGGGGACACTCAGAAGGCAAAGCTTGAGGCATTAACCATCTGCAGGTTTGGATGCACAGGCAATCTGGCTGACTAGGCGGGCGTCTCCTTGCTCACGACACCGTGTGTCCCTCCTGAAGCTGTGCACTAGCCTTTCCCCAGTAGATGAGGACAGCTCTTCTGTGAAGGGTAATAGACAGACAAACCATCTGCAGGCTTTAGAAAAGTCCCGCACAAGGAAAATTTGACCCACTTAAAAGAATGGTCCTGTACAAAATACTGCAGCACTTCCACTGAGAAATACTGTCTGCACCAAGGAAGATATCATTGTAAAACGAAAAAGACTTGGTTTCTGCCTTAGTCTCACCTGGTTTTGTTTTTGAATTGATGCAGGTGGTGTTTGGAGCGCCCATGAAGCGACCAATAGTCAAATCCAAGCTGCTGGCCACCTAAAGAAGCTTCTGTCGCCCTTAACTGCTGGATTCCAAATTATCAAGTCAGAATGTAACTATATTCCTAGGTAGTATGTCAAACACTAGCCTCTCTTGGTAGAAACCTTGAGACTTTCGCCTCATTGGGTTTTAGCAAAGTTTCATTTTACGATTCTATTTACAAGCTTCAGCTGCTGCTAAAGGCCTTCCTATTCGTGTGTATTATCATAGTGATCCTTTCAGTAACCTTCGTGCTCCTGGCTCAGAAGTCCACTTTATGACCTCTTATTCTCAGACCTGGAGCACAGAAACTCTTAGACGTCTGTCTCTCCTTATAAAATATTCCGTACATTTACCCAAACTCTAGTTAAACATGTGCTCACCTGGGGCTGTATATCTCCCTGTTTTTGTCTAGAAGAAGAAGAAGAAATTCAGCAATTTTCTCTCCCTCTGGGATTTCTCTGTTGGAAAGTAGTAAAAATAATTTTTTTTTCATTAAGCTTTGCCACCTGCAAATGCATTGATTGCCCCACATTACTCTTTTAAGGTTAAAGTAATAAGTTTGGTTGAATAAGGAAGAATTAAACAAAGGGTGATGATTTCTGTTCTCTTGCACATATTGTTGTGTACATGGGCAACTGAATCTAACAAGGACCCTTTCATGTCATACCTTGAAACCTCCCAACTCTAGTCACTCCAAACCATCGGGAGGCTTTCCAACCCAATGAATCGTGTGTCTCATGTGCAGGTGGTTGGTTTTCATGTCTTTGGTATTGTTTTTTTATTAGATGTTGGGAGTTTCCTTTGTTTGCTTCTTTGTTTGCTCAACTGAAATAAAAACAGGCACAAATAAAAGTCACAGTGCTGTGAAACAAGGGAGTCCCAAATTGGTCCCAGTATGTCACTTTAATAGACTTTCACATAAAAATTTCTGAATGGGGAAAAATGACACTAGAATGTATACTCTATACATTTTATGCCATATAATGCCATGTTTTCTGGATTTCATTTCTTGTGGTGAAATGTGACTTTCAGATGAAAATGACCTTTTCTTTGAAACTTTTTGTTTTGGCTTATATTTTAAATGGTTTGGAAAGATCTATAATTCTGAAAGATGTTTACAACAGGAGATGTAAAGAAATCTCAGTAGTAATCTTGTTCATGTGCTTTCAAAGCCAGCTACAGTTTAAGAATTGATTAGTTATGGAAACTGTGTATGTTTGTGTATGTATATATACTAAATAAAATACATGCCTCTAATGATGCAGTGCCATTGATCTTGATGTATATCCGGGGAAATCCCTTTTATGACAAGCACACAGAAAATGGTAGCATGGTCCAACTTTCAAAAAATGCCTGGACATCTTTCTTATAGCTTTATTTTGCTAGATGTCTGTTTTGTTGTGATCTTTTGTACCTCACAGCATCATTGTGACCGTGGTGATGCCTCATTTGCATGATGTATACATTCTGTTCAATGTGAAATAATACATTTTCAGTGAAGAGTCTGATGGCTTGCTAGTGTTTTGTTTGTTTCTGTAAGTTCAATGAAGAAATGTGCTGAAATCAAATCAGGTCTTTTAAACCTGTGGAACCATGTGGGAAAAAACTCCAATTCCCACATGGATGGACTTTCCCTGTAAAATTCATTAAAAATTCCTGTGTTGTCAGTGCCAAGTGGATCCAACTGTGGAAATAAACATAAGTGATGGCCTGTCCCTGGAACCTGATGGACTTGTGAGTATAGTTAAGCTGCTGTGCTTTCATATAAAGCATTGATCTAAGGGACTTCTGGCTAAGCTAAGACACACTTAATCTTGGTGTAATCTGCAAGACTGGTTCACATAGCAATTTGACATTTAAACAAAATTATAATGGGAATATTTGCAAGGAAGCTGAACCCTTGACACCTTTTTTTGTATCTAACTCACAGGCTTGTCCACTGCCTGGAAGATGGTATCAGCCCAGACCAGGAGCCAGGCAGACAGGACTAGAATTAGAAAGCCTCATGGTAATGTCTGGGCTGCCATCTCTGATGCTGAGGGCCCAATCAATGCAGCCCTCCCTGCCTCTGCTGACAGGGCCTCTGACAGGGCATTAGAAGTGGCTGTTATCATGAGTTCTCGCCATAGGTCCTTCAATGGGGCGCCTTTCACTTCTAAGAAAAATTGCTTGTTTGTGAGCATGCTAAAGTTTTCCAGAGTAGGCTGGGTGTGGTCGTGCACATCTATAATCTCAACACTTGAGAGGCAGAGGCAGGAGGATCACAATGTCCAGGCCAGCTAGGGCTGTGTAGTTGAGACCCTGTGTCATAGAAAAGAAAAGAAAAAAGAAAAAGGAAGGAAGGGAGGGAGAGGAAAGAAGAGGAGAGGAGAAAGGGAGGGAGGGAGGGAAGATGACGAAAGAAAGAGAAAGGAAAGAAAAAGGAAGGGAAGGAGGGAGGGAGGAAGGAAGGAAGGAAAGCTTTCCAGAATATATACATGTTTCCTATTAGTCAAATGCTTTTATAAAATAAATTTAGAAAGCAAATATGCTATATAGAACTAATTTGAGCTTAGTGATGTGGTGCACATCTGTAATCCTAGAGACTTGGGAGGCTGAGGCAGGAGGAATTAGAGGCCAGAGGCAGCCTGTACAACTTGGTAAGACCCTGTCTCAAAACAAACAAACAAAAAAGATGCTGGGAGCACAGCTCAGTGGTAGAGCACTTGCCCAGCATGCATGAGGCCCTGGGCTCAACCGCTCAGTACTAAAAAAAAATAATAATTGGTTACATTGAGGAAGATTATAGTGTGACTGACATTTCTACTCAGCCTTGTTCAGGAAGCACAATTATGAAAGGAAGAGGGAACTCTTAGAAACCAGAAGAAGCCTTAATAGCTATTCTTCCCCCATAGGAAACCCAAGAGAAACAACTGAAAAACTCTTGGAATAATTTCACAGGGGGCTACCTAGTAAAGAAAAATCAGTACTTTTTACACATCAGCAGTAAACAGGAAACAGACATATACAAAACCCATAAAATTCCTAGAAATAGCCAACTAATCTAGAATTTGACTGAGGGATGTTAGAATATATGCAGAGGTAAAGATCTATGCATGTGAAGACAGCTAATGGTGGCCACTACCTTCATTTGTCCCAACCAATGAGATTTCTTTTTGGCAACTAGAAAACAGAATTGTACAGTTTATATAAGAAAGTGAACACAAAGTGAGGAAACTTAGGAGTTTTTTAAAAGGGAGAATTTCCCAAGCAAGTAGTAAAATATAACTTAAGCAGTGTAGTCTGATAGCAGAATAGAATCTGGAGTAGCAACAGAGTGGAATTTTATTCAGCTGTAAAAAAGAATGACATTATATCATTTGCAGGAAAATGGATGGAACTGGGGATCATCATTTTAAGCAAAATAAGCCAGGCTCAGAAAGACAGATACCACATGTTCTCTTTCATATGCAGAATATAAATTTATTTTAAAAAGAAAAATGTATAAGATTGGAAAGTATAAGGGAATAGATTTGGAGAGGGAAGAGGAACAGTGGGAGGTAAGTGGGAGCAATATGGGGGGAAGAGGAAGTTAAAAGCAAAGTACATGACATAATTGTATGAAAATGCCATAATGAAACTCATTATATTGTTCACTAATTTAAAAAAAAGAAGCTGGACGTGGTGGTGCACTCCTGTAATCTCAGCACTTGAAAGACTAAGGCAGAAGGATTACAAGTTCAAGGCCAGACTGAGCTACAAATCAAGTTCCAGGCCATAGTGAGACCCTGACTCTAATTAATTCATTTTTAAAAATAGAAATACCCAAGGTACATTAGAACTTAACATCTGATGATTTAAAAGCTGAGGGTTGGTCATTTGTACCTGTAGAAAACTAGCAGGTGGCTTAGTGTTTTCTGAGGGTCAACAAAGTTTAGTATCCATGGAGGAGACAGGTAAGGTCCTAGAAGTCACAATGAGAAAATAATAAAGACAGTAGCAGAGTCCAAAGTGTGAGTACCAAATATGGTTCAAGGTTTAAGTTAGATGAACTTCAGATGCAAGGCTTGTGAGCAGCCTCTGAGGATAATGAAGTGCTTGGTGCCCTGGGATATCCCTGCTCTTAGGAAATGAGGTGCTAGGGATCAGTGGGTCTTCAGGCTGCTGCAGCAGTACACCGTAATGACAGGCAGCAGGAACTGAGCTGCTACTGTATGTGGGGTGGTGCTAAGGCGTCCCCATGCAATGAGGTAGGTATAAGAGGGTGACTTCCCTAAAAACACACAGCTAGAATTTGGCAGAGCTGGCTCTGACTCCAAGACCTCAGCCTTGGTGGCCCCAGGGGAGGTTGACCAGCTGTTCTGCCTAGAACAGTAAAAATATTTTGCTTCTGCTCATAGTGGCAGAGAGCCCCCTATAGGGAAATCCTAATTCTGAGTGCTTAATTTACAAAATAAAAATAAGTCAGACATGTTGGTGCACATTTGTAATCCCAACACTTGGAGCCTAAGGCAAGAATATCAACACAAGTTTGAAGCCACCCTGGTCTACATAGTTCCAGGCCAGCCAGCCTGGACTATATGGCAAGACCTTGTCTCAAAAAAAAAAAAAAAACCCATAATAATAACTAAATAAATTCTGCCTTATTGTTGTTAGGTGCTGTCGAGTCAGTATCCAACTCATAGTGACCCTCACAGGGTTTTCAATGGCTGACAGTTTGGGGATTGCCTTGGGAGTGGATTACCAGGTCCTTCTCCCATTTTTGTGGTGCTGGGAATTGAAGTCGGGACCTCAGAAACTGCAGTGCAGCGCTCTACCAACTGAGCTAAATCCCAGGCCACAAATTCTGCCTTAGCGGAACCCTAAAAAAAACTTGGATAAAATTCACTCAAAGTGCCAGATTCAACCTCCCAGGACTAATTAAAAAAAGGGGGGGGGGCCACCTTTTATGGCCCAGAGGCTGAAGGCTGCCTTGTAAAAGGCAAAGAGAGCGGAAAGGCTTCAGGTATTACACGTGGAGAATTCACTCCCTTTCCCCTCCTTATGCGTGGCAGTAAACAAGCAAGATCCTGGTGCTGTTCCTTCCATGCTACAGTGAGGAGTTTAACTCTTCTGACCGGCACAAGGGGTTGTTGATGTTAGGGAAAACATCTAAAGCTTCTAGCCCTCTGGACTTCCAAGAAATTATTGTGGGCTTGCCCTGTCTCACCTGATCTCAGGAAATGCTGAAGCAAAGACTATGGTCCCAAGGAATTGAAACTTGCATAAAGTGGCTTCTTTTTAGAATTAGAGCCAGCAGCACTTTGTTGTCTATGCTTGCTTGTCTTTTAATCACATTTTCCTAATGTAGATTGAACATCCCTAGTCTGGAAATCTGAAATGCTCCAAAATTTGAAACTTCTTGAACAGTGGCATGCCATCTCAAGTGGAGGGTTCCAGGCCTAACCTGTCCTAACAAGTTGCAGTCATACTGTTTGCTGTCACTGTTGGTCAACAGCTCATAACAGGTATTCTGGCCATGCTACTGTGCTGCTTTGTTGAACCCATTTTTGAACAAACACTGAACACACTGCCTTTTCACTGTATCAATGGTATGGTATATTTTGATAGTTAAGTTCTTATCTGTGAAATAGTATAAGAAAATCATTACTTGTTGTTGTTGTTAGGTGCCGTCGAGTCGGTATCCGACTCATAGCGGCCCTCTGGACAATAGGGGAAACATTATTGTCAGTGCTTCTCTGCTGTTCATAGGGTTTTCAATGGCAGATTGATTTTTTGGGGAGTGGGTTGCCAGATCCTTCTTCCAAGCCTACAGTACCTGGTATTCCCAGGTGGTCTCCCATCCAGGTACTAACCAGACCCAACCCTGCTTAGCTTCTGAGATCTGACGGGATCGGATGCCACAGCCTAGTACTACTAAAAGAAAAAAAGAAAAGAGCTCATCAGAAATCATTTATGAGACCAGAGGGCCAGTAGTAACTACTAATTTTGTTTAGGAATTTTCCCATCATCTCAGTAGGGAAACAGACATAAAGGCAGTACTAGAATGAACAAAGAGGAATATCAGTATAAACCTGTCCCCAAACATTTTCTTTCAAACAAGTAATTTCTGTCTGCACTCTGATGTTGACAAAGCCACTAAAAAAGTAAAAGTAAAGAAAGGACAGTGTTCACAAAAAGAAAAAAATGCCTATGCCATGGGACAGAAGAAAAGGAGGAGGAAACAGGTCCAGCTAAGCATTTGCCATCAAATTTGATTAACATTATTTAGCCACACAACCAACATCACCTAGTTAACAGAAAACCCACCTGGCACCATCACTCCTGAGGTATAAGTGCTGCCAATAGAACAACCAACACAATACAAAATATAATTCATATTAAACTCTGGAAAAATCTGGGCCAACAGTGTTTTTAAGGGATGAGAAAGCTATCTGTCCTGCTTCCTAATTTTCTTTTTCTCACATCAGCATTTAAAAAATAAAGCTACACAAAAGGGCAACTAGGATACATGTCAGGGCCACCAATTAACTTCCCCCAGAAGGTGTCTTCCTCCCAGAAATGACAATGACAGTGGGCACTTCAAAGTCTGAATAGCTCTTTAAAAATTTTTTAACTTTTTTAAAAAATTTTTTCTGGTTTAAGAATGTATTAGGGTTCTCAAGAGGAACAAAACCAATAAAATACACATATAATTATAAAAAGGGATTTATTAGATAAGTTTACACATTTGGAGGCTGGATAGCTCAACATGGCAGTACCTGCTCAGTCCAAGAAGCTGGAAGCCTGGGAGACCAAAGATGCAGCCCTAGTCCAACGCTGAAGGCCTGGAAGCCCCTTGTAGAGTAGCTAGTGTGAGTCCACATTCAAAGGCTGAATGAAGAAGCTGAAATCTGATGTACCTGGGTGACGGCAATAGCAATATAAATGCTCCCTCTGGAAGAATGGAGCTTACATGTGCTGGATGGTGGCCTCTTTTCCCACTTTTACTCCATCTGGGCCCCCAGCACACTGGCTGGTATCCCTCACATTCAGGGCAAGTCTTTCCCCATCAATTCTCCCATATATCAATCATCCCGGGCAATGCTCTCACAGACACACCCAGAAGTGTGCTTTACTAATGTCCTAGGCATCTCTCAATCCAGTCAAGTTGAAAACCAAGATTAACCATCGAGAATTCAAAGACTACCACAGATTTCATCAAGCCTCTATGTTTATCTACTGGTTTACAGGGAATGCAAATGATAGGGAAGTGCTTCTTGAACCTGAATGTGTATCACAGTCACCTAGAGGCTCAGTTTTCTGGGCCCCACTCCTAGAGTTTCTGAAACAGTAGCTTTACCTTTATTTACTTATTTGTGCTGCTTGGGAATTGAACCTAGGGCCTTGCACGTGTTAGACAGGTATTCTATCACTGAGCTACAACCCTGGACCACTATGTCAGTATCTTTAAGCAAAAGCTTTAAGATATAGCACATGGTTTTCCCCCTCACTCACGTTCCTCTGCTATGACACCTATAGTGTCTCTGGTAGGGTTGATTATTTCAGTCTGTGTCCCAGGCAAAAGAACCAAAAGCTGACCCATGATGAAATGTTATGAGAACATTTGTTATTATAAATAAGGCACTGAAATTTTGGGCCTATTATCTTTGTATAACTTAGTCTTACTAATACAGAGTCCTTATATTAAGCCTACTTGGTTTTCTGCAGCAGATTTGGGTTCATAGGAAAAACAAAGAAAAGATATATGAAATGGGAAAGGCCAATAATATTCAATTTCTTTGGGCTTTTTCTGAGTGTCTATGGATGTATGCTATTCGTATACACTCCAAGAGCTTCACTACCGTGTGCAAACTCTTTAAACTCTTTGTCTACACAAGTAGACAGAAAACAGGGCCAATGGCCATTTACATTCCTGTTAACCAATACTGATTCTGGACAAAGATCACCTTTTCAGAGATGAGTCAGAAGAACTATACACATGAATGCACATGTATACACACACACACACATAGGTATAGTGTGTGTATATATATATATACACACACACACACACACACATCATGAAGTACACAAAAACCAATGACTGAAGAGAAAGAACATACTTCTAAAAATGATTGACTGTGGAATCCAAAAGAAAAATTTCATGACCACTTTAGCATCTTTCTATATAATCAAAAGAGAAATTCACAAGGAAATGAAAGGATGAAATAGAGATCAAGATGATGATGAGAGATAGATGAGAGAGGGAATTGAGAATATACAAAGAAAGAAAATAGAGGCTGTAGAGATCAGGCCATGCCCTGATCTAAGTTACTCTGGATTGGATAAAGGAATAACTCTAGGCTGCGCCTTGCCCTGAGAGTACAAATGATATGGCGGGATGACTCTACATCTTGTTTGTGCACATAAACAACCACCATATGTCCAGCATAAGATGTGAGGCACAGACCAATAATAACTTATTCATGTGAATAAAATGTTACTACTTATGAATTTATCCAATCATGTCAGGAACAAATTGACACATGAGGATATCAAAAATATATCAGAAAAACCAGGCTGTGAACACTCCAGACCAACAAGTAATGAACCCCCCATACCTGGACCATATAAAAGGAGGGACATCTCACACTGGGACCTGGTTGTATCAGACCATCTAGTGCACAAGGCTCAGATTGGCAGGCGATGAACTCCTGACTCTGTCCCTGGGGCTTCAGCTCAGCTCGATTGTCCTGCTTGACCTGCCCACTGAAATTGCCATCTATCCTACCAGCCCTGCACCTTGCTTTGAACTGGCCCTATACCTCATCTTGACCTGGCCTTTTGGCTTACCTTGAACCAGCTCTGTGGTTCTTCAGCTCCTTGCCTTGAGACTGGCTCTGTGCCTGGGTTGCTAATATCTAATATAACCACCTGCAGTGACTGTCTTCACTGCTGTGTCAGCTCCCTGCTCTTACCTTCAGTAAGCTCTCCTGGAACCCTGTAGCCTCTTTAACCCTTTAGTTGCTATTCTATAACCTTTACATATAATGGTCTGAGGTGTAATATGTGATATGAGAACTAATATTAGTAATTAATATTGGAAGAAGGAGCCAGGTGTGGTGGCACACCCCTGTAATCCCAATGACTTGGGAGGTGAGGCAGGAGGATCGTGATTTTGAAGCCAGAGGCAGCCTGCAGAATTTAGCAAGACTCTGACTCAAAATAAAAAATAAAAAATAAAAAATGAGATGGTGGTGCGTCCCAGTGGTAGAGCACCTGTCAAGTGTGTGCAAGGCTCTGGGTTCAACCCCTCGGTATCAAAAAAAAAAAAAAAAATCAGAATAAAAGAACTTGTAATTGACCATGGCCATTGACTATCAAGTGAAATCAAGAATATTTGATAAAGTAATGCCAACAAAATTGACCTAGCTTATGAATTTGTTATTCAATAAATTCTGACATTGTGGAAAGACACAGATGTGTTTGTCTATGTTTCTGACATAGTGCATTCATGACAGAGACATAAATAATGCTTTGGAAAGGCATATCAGTGTCAGCAAAGTAAATTTAATGTCTACTGGTATGCTAAAAATATAGAGAGATGAAAATGACAAAACACAACTACCACAGGTAATTGGTCTTCTTAAGAGAGAAATCAGAACAAACGGATCAGAAATGATTCCTGAAGACAGAATGGCTGAAAATCTTCCTGTATTGAAGCCTGCAGATAAAAAGTTCTCATACCAGGGCATGATGGTACACATCTGTAATACCAGCACAGGCTGAGGCAGAAGGATCTTGAGTTCAAGGGCAACTTGAACTACAAAAAGAGGCCCTGTCTCAGAAATCAAAAAAGGATTCACATCTCTTAACCACACAGAAAAAGCAACATACATTCTAAAATTGTAAAAATGTATGTGTGTTCAAAGCACTGAGTAGAGGTGGAGAGAGGATGAAGAGGTAACCATGAACCAGAATATGTAAAGCTTTATATATTGTGCTGAAGACGTTTCTCTGCAAAACAGGAAGCAAAGTCGTCTATGAAGACAGATAAGCAATAATTGATAGCTTAAAGAAAGCAGTAAGGGGTGGGCACTGTGGTACATGGCTGTAATCCCAGCCACTCGGGAGGCTGAGGTGGGAGGATTGCAAGTTCTAAGCCAGAGGCAGCCTGCGCAATTTACCAAGACCCTGTCTCAAAATAAAAAGGGGGTTGGCGCTGCAGCTCAGTGGTAGATCACTTGCCTACATGTGTGAAATCCTGGGTTCAAAACCTTCAGTACCAGAAAAAGAAGAGGAGGACGAGGACAAGGAGGAGGGCAGTAAGGGTTTGTAGCAGCAATAATTGGAAATAAGAGAGGGCATATAAAAGGATAAGAGGCAGCAAGGGCTGGGGTTTAGCTCAGTTGGTAGAGTGCTGCTCTGCACTCTGAAGCCTCTGGTTTGATCCCTAGCACCACAAAAATGGGAGAGGGGCCTTGCGGCCC
>VMDO01040795.1:0-11664 GCA_007922755.1 Pedetes capensis | reverse complement strand
AGCTGATAGAAGTCTTCCCTTTCTTCATTTGTGGCCTTAGTGGTGGGTGCATAAATTTGAATAATAGTCATATTAACTGGCCTTCCTTGTAGGCGTATGGATATTATTCTATCACTGACAACATTGTATTTCATGACAGATCTTGAAATGTCTTTTTTGATGATGAATGCAACCCCATTTCTCTTTAGTTTATCATCCCTGGCATAGTAGACTGTATGATTGTCTGACTCAAAATAGCCTATGCTGGTCCATTTTAGCTCACTGATGCCTAGAACGTCAATGTTTTTGCGCTCCATTTCTCTTTTAACAATTTCTAATTTGCCAAGATTCATACTACGTACATTCCATGTTCCAATTATTAATGGATGTTTACAGTTTCTCCTCATTTTGAGTCATGCCACATCAGTAAATGGAGGTCCCTGGGGCTTTACTCCATTTCCATCATCACGGTAGAATCTACTTGGAGGAGGCAACTCTTCCCCAGTAGTCTTTTGAGTGCCTTCCAACCCTGGGGCTCATTTTCTGGCACTATATCTGACAGTGTTTCTTTGCTATTCATAGGGTTTTCAGTGGCTAGTTGTTTCAGAAGTGGTTCACCAGGTCCTACTCCCTAGTCTGTCTTAGTCTGGAAGCTCAGCTGAAAACCTGTCCACTATGGGTAACCTTGCTCATGTCCGAGGTTACAGTGGCAGAGCTCTCAGCCTCATCACAACACACAAGCCCCCACACTGCGGCAAATTTACAGACATGTGGGCACTTGCAGCCGTAGCCCTGCATATCCAATCCCGTCAGATCTCAGAAGCTAAGCAGGGTTGGATCTGGTTAGTACTTGGATGGGAGACCTCCTGGGAACACCAGGTACTGTAGGCTTGAGAGAAGGACTCTGCAGCCCACTCCCAAAAAACAATCAGCCTTTGAAAACCTTATGAATAGCAGAGAAGCACTGACAATTGTGTTTCCTCTGTTGTACATAGGGTCACTATGAGTCAGACATCAACTTGATGGCACCTAACAACAACAACAGATTACCTGTATATCTATCACAATTTAATTTCTATATAAATAGTTATAGTTTGTGGTTTAAGGAATAATGACAAGGAAAATGGTCTGTACATATTCAGTACAGATGAAAAATGTTTTCAAATATTTTCAATCCTTTGTTGGTTGAATCTGCAATGTGGAAACTATGGATATAGAAGGCCAACTGTATATTCTGAACCCAACCACTTTTCTTTTACTTGCCTCTACTATCCTCAGCTAATTCACTGTCATTACTTGCCTCAGCCCATGTCTTGATTGTCTCCTTCCTTCCAGTGTTTCCACCTAGACGGTGGCCTCTACATACCTTCTATTCTCAGGGTGGTCCTTTGGTTTAAATCAGGCCCTTTCACCACCTGTCTTTCACCTCTCCATGGCCTCCATTACCCAGAGTAAAATTTAAGGTTACTATCATGCTTCTGGCTACCCTGCAGCCCTCATTTATTGCTGTTTTCCACCCTCACTGGCCTTCTTTCTTTTTTCTTTTCTTTCTTTTTTTGAATACACCAAGTTCTGTACCATCTCTGAGTTCTTATATTTCCTATTTTCCCTGTCTTGAACACACAAACTTCTCTGCTTAAATGCTTGCATATTCTGTCCCTGCAATTGTAATGTAAGCTTTCTATATCAGGGGCTTGTTTTTGCTATTTTCCCTTTCCTAGGACAGCACCTGGAAAATGTTAAGTTGAAGATCCTCACTAAAGGGTCATTCTGTCATCCACATAGGCCATTTGGCAGTATCTGGAGATATTCTTGGTTGTCATAGTTGGGAGGCATTTCATTAATAGAAGCCAGGGATGCTACTAAACATCTTGCAGTGCCCACAAGAGCCCACTCCTACAACAAAGAATTACTGGCCCCAAAATGTCAGTGATTTTATGAGAAACCCCATGGAGGGTGGCAAGCATCATCATGAGTTTTATTTCTTTCATTCTTTTCTTGTCAGATTATTATCAGTTGGCTGCATCTCTTATCCAAAGATGCCTGGATGACTTCAGGCTCAAAATCAATGCCTCTCTATGGACTCTTCTTCATGACAGGTCTAGGAGACTAAGTACTGTCCCCTCTGGTTCCTCTATATTCACATGCTTATAAATAGTCCTTTTATAAATTATGCCACTTCGAATTACCCTTTTTACATATACCATCTTTTTACTGTTTGGACCCTGGGTGATGCACGTGTACTCTGGCAGAAGAGACAGCTGGAATCATGGGAGAGAGGCTGCTCCTGGCAGGACACTTGCATTAGGCAGAGAGGAAGGGACATAAATACCTTGGCTTCTCCATTTCTCTCACCTTCAATATCATCTCGTGCCTCCCATTGACTGAACACAGTTGGAAACCAGCTATCATGAATATCTGGCAAATGCAGGCTGTGGAGTGAGGAGAGTACAAAGAATGGACCCAAGCCCAAGTACAACCAGGACCTGTACACAGAGTGCCCTAGAACCACAATATGTAGGAAGTTGCTCAGTGGACAGTGGTCCACAAAGAGCCTGATGGTGGCTTGGGTTACGGTGATGGAGGAGAGACAGAAAGAAGAGAATAAAGCCTCTCTTACCATCTTCCAACATATCGTTTAAGGATCCCCTTAAATGCTACGGGAGAGAATGGTGGTGTGTGAAAGGTGTGTGTGTGAGAGGCATCTGGAAAGAGCAAACTAGCTATAATAGTTGCTGAGTAGGAACACAGCCCAGCATTGCCAGAACTTCAACAGAAGACAGACACTCAGACACTTCAACAGAGGACAGAAATCCAAGTTTTTAAATGAAATCATTCAATTTTAAAACCATGACAGCTAATTAAAAATATGCACTATGAACTAAACTGAATTTGGCTTCCTACTCTAGAATCTAGAATGATGAGTTTGCAACCTTCAGCAGCCCACTTGGACTTGTAAATGAGCCATAGATTAGAAGTTTCTAGTTCTGCTTTGGTTCTTCTAGCTCCCTTTTTCTTCTTTATACTCAGGATGTTTGAATTGGATCCATTAAAAAATGCTTTCTAACATAAATACAGAAACAAATTTCATGCAGAGAATGTCAGGACAAACAGCTATCATCTGTAAGTCAAGACTGAAAATGTGTGGCTCTTCAAAGTAGCCACATTGTGCTCCTTGATCATTTTTACTATAAACATGGTGCAAACTTAGACATGAATTATGTATTTATCTTTAATAAAACATTAGTTCACAGATTAAGCACTCTGTGCTCTGTGAGAGATTTTGTTGAGGAAAAGGATTTTATTAAGGGAAAGAAAAAGAAAACAAGTAGACTAGATAAATGCATTGAAAGTTTGTGACTGGAAAATTGATTGCCAGAAGGCCTGAAGTTCAGGACTAACGTGGTCAGAAAAGCTAGTTTGTTCAGCAGTCCTTATCTGTGACTCATTGTTAAGACTGGTGCACAGGCAGAATTCGGGGGTGAATGACTCCAAGAAATGCCAACAAATGACTGTGACATTCTGCATCTTGAAGTGAGAATTGGTGCCAGAGAAATGAAACTGACACAGAGGGTGGCAATTACAACATTGGAGGCCATAGTCCAACACATAGCACATGTTGAACAAGCCCCTTTATCTCCCCCTGTTTTCTGAGACTGTCTCACTATATAGGCCAGGCTGGCCTTGAACTCACTTCAATCTTTCTCCCTCAGCCTCTCAAGTGCTGGGATTATAGGCTTGTGCCATCATATCTGGCTTGCAAATCACATTTTTAAATAGAAAATGAAAAGAAATCAAGTAACTACAAAAATCCAAATGCCCCAATCTCCAAATCAAGTCAATTTCATGTTTTAGCATTCCCTTTTAAGTTTCCCTTCCAAGATGATTTTTATAGTATGATAATGCTGGTAGTAGAGTTATGATGCATGTAGTAGTAAATTTGGGTCTCATCCCTTTCAGATCTTAAAGTAGTAATGATCCTGCTAGGCTTGGTCTTTAGGAGGATTCTTTGGGCTTTAGGATAAGGTTCCATATCCCTAACATGAAAAATTGCTCTTATGTCTTCTTTTCCTTCCCTTCTCTTCCCTTCCCTTCTCTCCCCTCCCCTCCTCTTCTTCCCTGTTTCCCTCCCTCTCTTCTTCCCTTCCTTTTTCTCTTTTTCTCCCTCCCTTCCTTCCTCCCTTCTTTCCTTCCTTCCTTCCTTCCTTCCTTCCTTCCTTCCTTCCTTCCCTTCTTCATGTTTTCTTCTTTTTTACACATGGTCTTGTTATGTTGCCCAGGCTGGCCTTGAACTCTTGATCGTCTTGTCTACACCTCCCAATTCTTTGCTTTTCCATGAAGCCTCAATTCTCACCACTCATGCATTGCTTCTTCTGTGTGCTTTGGATCCAACCATACTTAACTATTTTTCTTTAGCTGAACCCACCAGACCACCTGTGCTACCTCCAGCATGTTTATGCTGCCTCTCTTTTTTTAATGGAAAGTTCTTTCAAGTCTACATTTCATTTCTTCCACAAAGCCTTTTCCACTTGGGAGGTAGAATAGTTTTTTCTTTATAGTTTGTACATTGTTGTTGTTGTTGTTAGGTGCCGTCAAGTCGGTATCCAACTCATAGCGACCCTCTGTACAACAGGGGAAACACTATTGTCAGTGCTTCTCTGCTGTTCATAGGGTTTTCAATGGCAGATTGATTTTTGGGAGGGGGTTGCCAGGTCCTTCTCCCAAGCGTACAGGATCTGGTGTTCCCAGGTGGTCTCCCATCCAGGTACTAACCAGGCCTGACCCTGCTTAGCTTCCGAGATCTGACGAGATCGGACGCCACAGGGCTACCGCTGCAGCCAGTTTGTACATAGCATATAACAATTTATGAAACATGTTTAATTCTACCTCAAGGTTTTTGAGCACTGGATGCATGAGTCATCTACGTGTCCTTCTTCTATTACTATCCGAAGACTTATCCCAGTGCCTGATATAAAAGAAGTGCTAGATAAATGTTTAGTGACTGAATGATATCTTCTCTCCATAGAATTTGCAAGAATGTCAGAGAAAACTTGAAAGACTGTTGCATTCAGTCATGTACCTACTACATGTCAGACATTGTTCCAGGTGCTAAGGATCCACTGGTAAACAAAACATCATCCCCACCTTCATATATTTTAGAGGAGGAGGCAGAAAATGAGGCATATAAACACTTAATGGACAGAAAGTGGTGACTTCTGTAAAGGAAAACACCTACTGGGAAAGAGACAGAAGTGATATGGGGCTCTATTTGAGAAAGATTTGTGAAAAGGTCCTCCAGAAGAACTTTCAGGGGTTTCCAAATGAATCAACGTGCAAATGATGAACACAGTAAGGAATAGAGCTCCAGACTGGAAGAATCGGGTGTACAAAAACCAGGAGGTGGAAGCATTCTTGACTTGTCTAAGAGACAGCAAAGAAGCCTGTGAAAGACTGAAGGGTGGAGAATGAAGTCAGAGAGAGCCAGGAGTTAGAGCGTGCCAGACCTGGCATGCTTTGAATGGAAAGGAATTTGCATTTTATTTCCAGTGTGTTGTAAGCCATCATGAGGTTTTGCATAGAGAACAGTCAGGATAGGATATAATTATTGCCCTGGTTGCTCTGAGGAGTATAGACTATAGAGGAACAATAGCAGAACCTGGGAGACTTAAAAATGTTTGCTTCTCTATTTTCATCCCTGACTGTTTTCGTGATTCATTGATTCAATTATTATTTATCCATTCAAGAAATGCATTGAATGTCTACTCTTTTAGGTATGGTGGATATGGACATAAATAGAAAAGGCCACTACTATCATTAAACTCATACTCTGATGAAGGAAATGTACGTGTGCTTATAACACTGCTACGCTTCTCACTGACTCTGATGGGCTACTCTGGAGCAGAGACCCCCCCTTAGGGTCCATGATGAAATTTTCGCATCAGAGGTTTGTCTTCCAGGGTGGCAAGGTTTAGAATTTTCAACTTAGTGGTTCAGTGTAGGCATAGAGTTGTTTGTTAGGAGCTGTGGACTCGGTTTCAGCTCATAGCAACCTTATGTGTACAGAAGGGAAAACTATCTGACACTGTGCCATTCACATGATTTTTTTTTTATGTTTGAGCCCATTGGTGCAGACACTGTGTTTCTTTTCATTTTGAGTCAAGCCACAACAGCAAATGGAGGTCCCAAGGACTTTATTTCCATCATTAAGGTCGACTTCACTTTGAAGAGAGAACTCTTCTGTAGTAGTCTCTTGAATGCCTTCTAACTTGGGGGGCCCATTTTCCGGCACTGTCCTTAAGAGTGCTTCTCTGCTATTCATAGGGTTTTCTTTTTTTCTTTTTTCCCTTTATTCATAAATCTTGATGCAGTACAAAATAATACAGCATTTGCTTTTTCCATTGTGCAACTATTACATCACTTTTGGTTACACTTTCTTCAACTTACAGACTTTATGGAAACTTTTGATTAATATGTAGTAAAACTCATATCCACTTATGGGTTATATTCCCCTATTTTTTCCTTGTGCTCATGAAGTTGCATCATTTACATTGAGATTGTCCTCTCTCCATTTATCCCTTTATATTTTTCCCCTTCCCTTCCCACATTCCACAACCTTTGCTTCCCTTTGCTAGTCCACTCCATCCTTCTTCCTACTCTGCTTATATTTTCCCTTCTTAGACAAGTTAAATTGTTCATTTATATACATATGCTTATGTATAGTATTTCTCTTCCTGTAAGATTCAGCTCCCACATATGAGTAAGAGCATAGGGTATTTCTCTTTTTGAGCTTGTGTTCATTCACTTAAGATGATATTCTCCAGTTCCATCCATTTTGCTGCAAATGATATTATTTAATTTTTTATTGCCTGGTAATATCCCATTGTGTATATATACCACATTTTTTTTAATCCATTCTTCTGTTGATGGGTACTTTGGTTGGTTCCATATCCTTGCAATTGTGAAAAGTGCTGCATTGAATATGGAGATGCAGGTATCCCTGTGGTATGACGACTTGTCTCCCTTTGAGCATATTCCCAGGAGCAGTATAGCTGGGTTGTATGGCAGTTCTATTTTTAGTTTTCTGAGGTATCTCCTTATTGATTTCCAGAGTGGTTGAACTAATTTACAATCCCACCAGCAGTGTAGAAGAGTTCCTTTTTCTCTGTATCCTTGCCAATATTTGTTATTTGTTTTGTTGATGTTGGTCATCCTTACTGGAGTTAGATGGAATCTCAGTGTTGTTCAGATTTGCATTTCCCTAATGGATAGGGATATTGAGCACTTTTTCAAGTGCTTTTTAGCCCTACAAACTTCTTCATTTGAGAAGTGTCTGTTCATTTCCTTTGCCCACTTGTGTATTGGGTTATTTGTCTTGGGATTTGCTTTTTTGTGTTCTTTATAAATTCCAGAAATTTATCCTCTGTCAGATGTGTCAGATGTGAAGATTTTCTCCCATTCAGGGGGCCCCTCCTTAATTTTGTTAATTGTTTCCTTTGCTGTAAGAAGCTTTTTAATTTCATGTAATCCTGTATGTCAATTCTTGGTACCATTTCCTGGGCAATTGGAGTCTTGTTAAGTAAGTGCTTTCCTATGCCTATGTGTTGGAGCATTTCTCCTATCTTTTCTTCTATTAAAGTTTCTGGCTTTTATGTTAAGCTTTCTTATACACTTTGAGTTGACTTTTGTGCAAATTGAGAGATGTGGGTCTATGTGCATGTGGATATCCAATTTTCTCAATACTATTTGTTGAAGGGGCTATATCTTCTCCACTGAGTGTCCTTAGCCCTTTTGTCAAAGATTGGGTGGCTATAATTGTGTAGGTGTATCTCTGGGTCTTCAGTTCTGTTCCATTGGTCTTTAAGCCTATTTTTATGCCAACACCAAGCTGTTTTTACTACTATAACCCTGTACTATAAAGTCAGGTATTGTGATCCCACTGGCATAGGTTCTGTAGCTTAAAATTGTTTTGGCTATATGTGGTCTTTTGTGTTTCCATATGAATTTTTGTATTATTTTTTCTATTTCTGCAAAGTCTGTCATTGGAATTTTAATGGGGGTTGTAAATCTGTAAATTGCTTTTGGTAGTATAGCCATTTTCGTAATAATGATTCTCCCAATCCATGAGTGGGGGAGGCCTCTCCATCTTCTAGTATCCTCTGTGATTTCTTTCTTTCATGTTTTGGAGTTTTCCTTGTACAGATATTCAGGGTCTTTGGTTAGATTGATTCCTAAATATTTAATATTTTGATGAGCTATTGTGAAAGTGAATGTTGCCATAATTTCCTTCTATTCCTGATTACAAGGCTACTGATTTTTGAGTGTTATTTTTGTATCCTGCTAATTTGCAGAAGGAGTTCATTAGCTCTAAGAGTGTTCTATATGAATTTTTGGTGTTCTTTAGGCAAAGGATCATGTTGTTCATGAATAAGGATAATTTGACATCTTCTTTGCATATCTGTATCCCTTTGATTTCTTTCTCTTCTCTGGCTATGCCTTTGTTCACGATATTGAATAAGAGAGGAGAGGGTGAAAATCCTTTTCTTGTTCCTAATCTTACAGGAAATGGTTTTAATTTTTCCCATTTAAAATGATATTGGCTATAGGTTTGTCATATATGGCCTTTATGATGTTCAGCTATTTCCCTATTGTGCGTATCTTTTCCACAGTTGTTGTCACATAAAGATGCTGCACTTTGTCAAAGGCCTTCTGAGCATCAATTGAGATGATCATGTGATTCCTGTCAACATGTCTCTTGAGATGTTGAATTACATTAATTGATTTTCATATGTTGAACCAGCCTTGCATCTGTGGAATGAAGTCCACTTGATCATGGTATATGATCTTTTTTATGTGTTGCTGAATTCTGTTTGCCAGGATTTTTTTGAGAATTTTTACATCATTGTTCATTAGGGAAATTGGTCTATAGTTCCTTTCTTTGAAAGGTCCTTGCTCTGTTTTGGGTGAGGGTGATGGTGGTTTCATAGAATGAGTTTGGGGGTGCCCCTTCCTTTTCTACTTTGTGAAATAATTGAAGGAGAATAAGCATTAATTCTTCTTTGAAGGTTTGATAGAATTGTGTTGTGAACCCATCCAGACCTAGGCTTTTCTTTGTTGGAAGACTTTTTATTATTTTCTCTATTTTGGTGAATGTAATGGGTCTATTTAAGTTTCTTATGTCCTCCAGGCTTAATTTTGGTGATTGATATGTGTTAATGAACTTATCAATTTCTTCTGTATTTTCATATTTTTGGGAGTATAGTTTCTCAAAGTGTTCCCTGATGATCTTCTAGATTTCATTGTTATTGGTGAGTATGCCCCTTCTCTCATCTTTAATTTTTTTAATTTGGGTTTTTTACTTTCTTTTGGTGAAACAATTTTATTAATCTTTTTGAAGAACCAACTCTTAGACTCATTAATTCTTTGAATTGTCTTTTTAGATGATAGAGTCTTCAATGGCTAATTGTTTCAGGAGTGGGCTGCTGGGTCCTTCTCCCTAGTGTGTCTTAGTCTGGAAGTTCAGCTGAAACCTGTCCACCATAGGTAACCCTGCTGGTGGCATAGCTTTCAGCATCACAGCAACATAGAAGCCCCTACAGCACAAGGAGCTGACAGACACATGGGGGAGGAATACATTATGTGAATTTAAATAATTTCCTTTATTCTTTTTTTTTCAGCCAGTGGAATTCTTTATTCATATAAACATTTGTATGGAGTTTCAGTGTGTAAAATAAGCAAATAGATTGCTTTTCTGGAAATCATTTTCTATTGCTAGGTCTGAAGCATCCTTAGAAGGTTAAGAAATTAAGGATGACTTACTCTATTTCTTTTTTTATTGGAAATTTTAAATGTACAACTTAATGTGTTTCATTCTGACAGGCATTTCATTGTGACACTTCCATATATGCATTTCATTGTACATTGTACACATAACTTCCCCCTTACCCTCTTGTGCCCCTCCTACCCCCTCCTTCACCCCCACACCAATGGCCTCTCTTCTACTTGGATGTCTCTTTGTGGGAATACTTTTCTGTATACCTTTGCATCCCAATTATGATTTAAGTCCACACTTTTTTCTGTAGTGATCTATCTTGTTACATTGTCAGCAGTACTACATGAATAATCTAGCCCGTTTGCATTATTACCATCCTTTGGTATTGTTGTTATTATTGTAAATGGGCAAAGGAACTGAACAGACAGTTCTCAAATGAAGAGGCTCGTAAAGCCATGAAACTCATGAAAAATGCTCAATATCCCTAGCCATTAGGGAAATGCAAATCAAAACTCTGAGATTCCACCTTACTCCAGTAAGAATGGCCAAGATCTATAAAACAAATAACAACAAATGCTGGCAAGGCTGTGGAGAAAAGGCAACCCTCTTACACTGCTGGGGCAGTTGTAAATTGGTTTAACCACTTTGGAAATCAGCGTGGAGGTACTTTAGAAAACTAAGAGAAGATCTACCATATGACCCAGCTATAACATCTTTGGGAATATACCCAAAGGGAGAAAAGGCGTCATACAACAGAGACACCTGCATCTCCATGTTCAATGCAACACTTTTCACAATAGCAAGGACATGGAATCAAACAAAGTATCCATCAGTAGAATGGATGAAAAAACTATGGCACATATACACAATGGAATACTACTCAGCAATGAAAAAAAATTAAAAAAATGAAATAATGTCATTTGCAGTAAAATGGATGGAATTGGAGAAAATTATCTTAAGTGAACGAACACAAGCCTAAAAAGAGAAATACCACATGTTCTCACTCATATGTGGGAGCTGAATCAAATTTAAAAGAAGGGCCACTGTGTGTTAATTTCAGGCTCCAGCTGGTGCTATGGTCACGTGACGTGCTTGTGGCTGGTCACTAGTGGGCTGGTATTCGGCTCAGGTGGGAATGGAGGTGGCGTGGGTCTGAGCCCTCATCAGACACGTGCAGGGCCACATTCCAGCAACTTGGAATCAGTGTGATGGAGGCTTCTGTCAACAGGGCCCACAAAGATGCTGCCCTGTGGTCTTCCCATGATAAGATGCTGGCACAGCCCCTCAAGGACAGTGACATAGAGGTTTACAACATCATTAAGAAGGAAAGTAATCAGCAGAGGGTTGGTTTGGAGCTGATTGCCCAGAGGATTTCACCAGGTGAGCAATGTTGGAGGCCTTGGGAACTTGCTTAAAAACAAATACTCTGAGGGGTACCCAGGCCAGAGGTATTATGGCGGGACCGAGTTTATTGATGAGCTGGAGATGCTGTGTCAGAAGCGAGCACTGCAGTCCTATCATCTGGACCCTCAGTACTGGGGGTCAATGCCCAGCCCTGCTCAGGCTCCCCTGCAGACTTTGCAGTTTACATAGCCTTGGTGGAGCCCCACCGGCACATCATGAGGCTGGACCTGCCTAACGGGGCCTACAAGATCAGAAAGAGAAACACCACATGTTCTCACTCATATGTGGGAGCTGAATCAAAATTATAAGAAGGAAAAAATCTTATACAAATGTTGGATCATAATAAAAGAGAAAAAAAGCTAAGAATGGTATTATTATAGATGGTCTAGAAAATGCATGTAATAGTTCTGACAAGGTTCTGACCTGACCCACGGGATCATGGCAGACAAGAAGAAGATCTCTGCTATGTCCATCTTCTTCGTATCTATGCTCTATAAGGTGTTCCCAGACAC
>VMDO01040794.1:0-11672 GCA_007922755.1 Pedetes capensis | reverse complement strand
GTACCTCAAAAAACTAAAAATAGATCTACCATATGATCCAGCTATAACACTATTGGGAATTTACCCAAAGGGAGATGAGTCATCATACCACAGAGACACCTGCATCTCCATGTTCAATGCAGCGCTTTTCACAATAGCAAAGATATGGAATCAACCAAAGTGCCCTTCAACAGAAGAATGGATAAAAAAACTATGGTATATATATACAATGGAATACTACTCAGCAATCAAGAAAAATGAAATAAGGTCATTCGCAGCAAAATGGATGGAATTAGAGAAAATTATTTTAAGTGAACGAACACGAGCTCAGAAAGAAAAAGAACACATGTTCTCACTCATGTGAGGGAGCTGATTCAAAATTACAAGAAGGAAAAATCCTTCTCAAAGGTTGGATCATAATAAAAGGTGGGGGGAGATAAGAATGATGTCAATATAAATGGACTAGTAATCGCATGTAATTGTTCTGACAAGACCTCTACAGGAAAAGTTTCTATCTTAAACAGAACTGGAACCCAAGGACATATAGAAAAATACTACTAATTAAAGATAGAGAAGACTTGAATGGGAAACTTAGATGGGAAAGGGGGGAGGGGGGAAGTATAGGGGAGGGTAAAGGGTAACCTATATGAATAATGTTTATCAAAATGCATATATGAAAATTGTCACAATGAAAAGCATGTCAAAATGAATCACATTATGATGTACATTAAAAATTTCTAATAAAAAAATAATTTAAAAAATGGGTGAAGGATGTGGCAGTCCATTCCCAAGGCAATCCCAAAACAATCAGCCATTGAAAACTCTGATGGTTGGTATGAGTAGGACACGACTCGATGGCACCTAACAACAACAACAACAACAACAACAACAAGCCTGATGAGAGCCAACATGAAATGGATCGGCATAAGGACAACGGAATTGTCAGGTCAACCCAACCCTTCAGACTCCCTCGTCCATTACGTCACACAGCTGCCTGCTGTTTCTTAAGGAAACCCTGTTTTGAAAGGGTGCTACTTTGTCAGCCCTCCCCAAGCAATCTGAGAGCGTGGATCATCCACAGACACGTTTGTTTTAATTAAGAAAAAGTAGCTGGACATGGTGGCACGTGCCTGGCCAGCCTGGGCTACACAGTGAGGTCAAGGGCAGCCTGAGCTACGTAGCAAGATCTTGTCTTGAAAGATCAAGGGCTGGGGACATGGTGGTGTACTCAGGGCTACAGTGCCTTCCTGGCACTCGAAAGCTCCTGGGCGCCATTCCTAGCACTGAAAAATAGTGCATTAGGTCAAGGTTTTGGTTTTGTTTTATTAAAATTAACGTTTTCTCTTGTGAGCAGAATCTAGATTAAAACAAAGACATGAAGTAGAAGGGAGCCTGTTTGGAAGGGGCAGTGGGAGGGGGAGGGGAGCAAGAGCATTTAGGAAATGGTGAATATTATCAAAATACACTGGATATATATGTGAAATGTAATGATGAAAAACATTTTGTACAAATATACACTAGTGATTAAAAATAATTTCACCTGATTAAAAATTAATTTACATGCCTATGTCATTGATCCCCAGCAGCACAAAAAATTATTTTAAGTGTCCATATCTATCCTAGTGGAACCTGGGTATGCTTGCTGTTTTTATCTTTTATTTTTTGGTGGTACTACAGGGTGGAATAGGGGGTTGAACCTAAGGTTTTGCACATGCTTTGCAGGTGTTCTACCACTGAGCTGCACCGTTGGCCCATTTTCTATCTTGAGAAAGTTGTTAGGTACCTTGAATAGTGTCTGACTCATAGTGACCCTCATGGGGTTTTCAATGGCTGATTGTTTTAGGAGTGGGTTGCCAGGTCCTTCTGGTTTTGTGGTCCTGGGGATCTAACTCAGGGCCTCAGAAATTGCAGAGCAGCGCTCTACCCACTGAGCAAAACCCCTGCTCCTTTTGAGACAGGATTTTGCTGAATTACGCAGGCTGCCTCTGGCCACCAACTTGTGATCTTCCCACCTCCTGAGTTCCTGGGATTACAAGCAGGCAACACTATGTGGGCTTGCATGCCTGTTTTTAAAAAGCAAAATAAATTTACCATAAGCATTGCAAAAAATTAATTTCACCTTTTAAAAATATTTTTAAAAATCCTTAAAATATTTTTGAAAACTTGACTACCAGGGACTAAGGATGTAGCTTAGTGGCAGAGTGTGGTTTTAGCCTGTGCAGGGCCTGTGTTCAGTCCCCAGCACCCCTCTTCCCCCCAAAATAATTAGCTACTAGAAATTTTTAAATTGTGCGTGAACTCATATTGCATTTTTATTGGACAACATTATCCTATAGCAGGGGTGTTGAACCTTTTGGCTTCCCTGGGCCACATGGAGTAAAGAGGAATTGTTTTTGGGCCATACATAAATTATATAATATAGTTAGTACATATACATAATAAGAGGAGGTCACAAAATCAATGCTAAAAAAACACATGATGTTAAAAGACTTTGTGGGTCCATATTACTAGCTATCCTGAGCTACATGTGGCCCCTTGGCCACAGGTTGGACACATTTAATCTAAAGGATGTATTTTAAATATTCATAAGCTTATCCCAGATAAAATCTGAGATACACAAATAAATGAAGAGCAATGAAAATAATAAATATGTTGGTAAATTTAAACTGACTATGTAAAATAATAATAATGGCTTTGTAATTTAAAAAAAAAAAGGGGGGCTGGGATTTAGCTCAGTTGGTAGAGCACTGCGCTGCAGTCTCTGAGGTCCCGAGTTCAATTCCCAGCACTGCAAAGATGGGAGAAGGGCCTGGCAATCCACTCCCAAGGCAATCCCGAGACAGTCAGCCATTGAAAACCCTACAAGGGTCGCTGAGTCGGATACCGACTCGACGGCACCTAACAACAACAACAATTTAAAAAAAGACAAAATAAAAAGTATATGTCAAAATGCCTATAAATCTGGCGTAGGTGTAATTAGGGTAAAAGTGATCTGAAGTCCTGTGTTGTTCTTGAGGAGAGTAAAGATATGAACCAAGTTAGTACTGAGTAAGTTAATTATGAATGCTCTATGTATTATCTCTAAAAGAATATAGGGTATATAGGGTTTATAGGAAGACAATGGAATGAAAATATAGAAAAAGATCCTAAAGAAAAGCAAGTAAGAAGAGAAGAAGCATGGTGCAAATAAATCTATCTATATACAAAATTACAGTAAGTGTAAAGGAATAAATATTCTATTTAAAAGACAAAGATTATCTGACCTTCAATCATCATTTTAAAAATTAGCCATGTACAGGAGGCACATCTAAAGCCTAAGTATACAGAATGGTTGAAAATAAAAAGATGATAAAATACACATAAAGCAGATACTTAATGAAAGAAAGATGAAAGACAAAATAAATATCAAAGCAAAAAAATCACTAGAAATAGAACAGACATAGAATAGACATACCTATATAATATCATAGCACAAATAATATTATACATTATGTCACAACTTTTTTCCCAGCCAACATTATGTTTTTGAGATTTATCTAACTGGTATGTTTTTCACTTGGGCATCTAACATACCCACACACTACCCAGGAATCGGCGGATGTCAGAGTGTTTATAGTAAAAGTTTGTTGTTGTTGTTAGGTGCCGTCGAGTCGAGTCCAACTCATAGCGACCCTCAGGGTTTTCAATGGCTGACGGTTTCGGGATTGCCTTGGGAGTGGGTTGCCACATCCTTCTCCCATTTTGTGGTGCTGTGATTGAACTCAGGACCTTACAGACTGCAGAGCAGCGCTCTACCAACTGAGCTAAATCCCAGCCCGATAAAAGTTTAGTAGTCACATAGTCAACATCAAAAGTATTCCATAAAGCCAGGTATGGTGGCACACTCCTGTGATCCCATCACTCCAGAGGCTGAGGCAGGAGGATTATGAGTTTGAGGCCAGTCTGGGCTATATAGTGAGGCTCTGTCTCAAAAAAAAATCTATGAGGAGGAGAGGTCAGGTTTGGTCTGCAGTGAAAACCAGTAGGCAGGGTTACAGTTAGGAAGTAGGAGTGGAGAGGGCTCTATGTAAGGGTGTGCAGGATTTGAACTTCCCTGCCCATGGCAAGGGAGGAGGCCTGCACTTATGGGCTTGTCTAGAGTTATACAAAAGGCAAAGATAGTGGTGGAGCTTCAGAGGAAGGCTTTGAAAGCTATGGGAAGCCTCTTTATGGAGCTCCTCACTCTCTCCTCATCCTCTAATGTCCTATGTATGGATCTAATTTATTTGTCTTTAACCAGGGTATACCACCCTTTCATGTAAAAAATTGCTTATCAATTTCTCTATGGAGTACACTTAGGTGTTTGCTACTTTCCCACTATGACAAATAGTTCTGCAGTGAGCATCTCTGTACACAATCTTTGCAAGAGTTTCCCTCCTAGAGATGCAAGGATGAAGAATCACTGCATCAGAGGCTGTCCTGGTGTTTAGGTTTTTTAGGCGTTGCCAGATGATTCTCCAATGTACTTGTAACAATTCATGCTCACATTTTTTCCCCTCTTTTGGTAACAGATTTTTGCTATGTGCCCCAGGCTGGTAAGGAACTGAGCATCCTCCTGCCTCAGCCTCCTGAGTGCTGGGATTACAGGGGTGCACCACTGCACAGGGATGCTGTCATGTCGGGAAATGGTGGAATTTGCATTTTGTTCCAAGGATGGTGGGAAACCATGGGAAGGCTTAAGTGGGGGAATGATTTGCTCTGATGGTGACTCTGCCCACTGTGTGGAACCTAGGAGTTGTGAGTAGGAGTGCAAGGAAGGGACACATAACATAGCTATTATGATAGTCCAGCTGAGAGACAATAGTGACTAGGATGGGAGGATGTTGGCAAAGGTGGTGGTAAATGGTGGGATTCTGGATATACTTTGAAGACAGAGGTCACAGAACTTGTGAATAGATTGGAGGTAAGCAGGGACAGAGGACTCCTAGTTTATAACTTCACTAGTGAAATGGGAAAGACTGGACAACCAGTCGATTGAGGTGGTTAAGAGCTATTGTGGCCATATGGAGCCTGGAATGCCTACTGGACAGCTTGCTATGCACCTAGGGAGCTCAGCAGAGCTAGGGCCTGGAGAGCTACATTTACTGTCCTCAGAGAATGGGGGACGTTAGCCACAGGTCTAAGCCAGGCTTGGAAGTGTGTACCTGTAATCTCAGCTCTCAGCTCTCAGGAGGCACAGGCAGGAGGATTGCAAGCTTGAGGCCAGGCTGGCCTTCACAGTGAGACCCTGTTTCAAAAAACCAAGGGCTGGGATTCAGTGGTAGAGCACTCACCTAGAATGTGCATGGCCCTGGGTCCCATTGCCAGCACTGGGGAGAAGAAGGAGAAGAAGGAGAAGGAGAAGGAGAAGGAGAAGGAGAAGGGGAAGGAGAAGAAGGAGGAGGAGGAGGAGGAAGAAGTGGAGGGGGTTATGGAGCAGGAGGAGGTGCCGGAGGAGGAGGAGGAGAGCAGCACAGGCCTAGATAAGATTATCTTGGTGTATAGAGAAGAAGTCTTCAGACAGAGTCTTGGAGGAATTGTAACAGCTAGAAGATGGGACGGGGAAGAGGAGGGTAACTGAAGAAGTAGGAGCCAGTGGGAGCTGAAAGAAAAGCAGGAAAGTATGATGAATCAGCAGCCACATGCCAATCATATATATATATATATATATATATGTTGCTGTTATGTGCCGTAGAATTGTGTCCGACTCCTAGCAACCCTTATATGGTTTCAATGGCTGATATAGTGGTTTTCAATGGCTGATTGTTTTGGGATTGCCTCGGGAGTGGATTGCCACGTCCTTCTCCCACTTTTTTCAGTGCTAGAAATCGAATCCAGCACCCCAGAGACTGCAGAATGGTGCTCTACCAACTGAGCTAAATCCCAGCCCCATCTATCTATCTATCTATCTATCTATCTATCTATCTATCTATCTATCTATCTATCTAAATATCTCCCTATCTATCATTTATCTATTTTTTTTCTGTACTTGGGGCTGAACCCAGGACCTTGCAAATACTTTGTGAGTGTTCTACCGCTGGGCTGCACTCCTAGAACACTTTAAAAAATTAAAAAAAAATTTGAGACATTCTTGCTAAATTCTGCAGACTGCCTCTGTCTTTGACCTTGTGATCCTCCTGCCTCAGCCTTCCAAGCAGTATTTTAAGGATAAAAGATCACTGAGTCAAATGCTCCCGATGGATGGAGACAAGTTCTGAGAGTAAACTTAAGTCATCCCAACCCTTTGGTTGCTTTTTATCCCTGTTTTTTCTATATTTTAACACCTTCATTGTGGTCCTCAGCATTTGTTACGATATTGGGGGGTGAGGAGAATCAAAACCCCCTCTTTAACCCCCTTCCTATTCTAAGTATATCATTAGACGTGGAATGAAAAAGATTAAAGAATTAAAAAGTGCTGGAGGCCTTGTATCTGTTGGTAGGCATTTAACCAACCCCATGGTGGCATCATGGTGGCAAGCAGCTGTGTATATTTAAGAGGAGCCCATCTCAATGCTCCAGAGGGCTTTTTATGTCATGAGTTAGAACTGCCAGGGAGATCTGATTGGCCTAGTTTCATAAAGAGCCTTCCAATAGCTTTTAGAGCCTTCTGTCTCATTTCTTTGTGCATTTGTTATTAGCTCGATAAATAATACATAGAAGAATTACCCAGTCGCTAATTTGCTTTTGTTTATCAAATGGAATTCATGTTTTAATAAATTGCCATTTTTCTATTATTGAATGTGTGCTATCGTATGCTGGTAATACAAACATAAAACTATTTTTATTGTGGTGTTTGTTTCTTCACTGGTACATATGTTCTTTGGCTGTCGCTTTTGCCAGGATGTTTGTTCATTGATTGCCTCTCTTGTCTCGTTCTGGTAGATGTCTTCCAGGAAAATGTTTGCTTTCTTCTGGACTGACTTCACTTAAAAATTAATATTTATTTTTCTCTGATCATAAGAATAATAAATGATGCCCTTTTAAGATTCATAAATTTGCTTTTTTTTTCTTTTAAAGAGTAATGTTCTTTTTGTTACTATCATGTTTTTGGTGCATGTTTTCTGTATTTTCAGGAAGTGTTGAGCTACATGGAGTTGCTGATCCTGTATTAGACCATTTTTGGTTATAGAAATGGTGATTTTAAATGGTTCGACTTACTCATTTTGTTTGTATTAGTAATAAGTCTAGCACTTGGCCTTCTAATTAAATTCCTGGCTTTTAGTTGCCCCAGATTAATATAACAAAAGCTGAATAATTTGTGGAAACCTGATTCCATGTACTCTTTTTTCTTAGGTGCCCTTGAGTTGGGTCTGACTCATGGTGACCCTATGTACAGCAGAAGGGGACATTCCTTGACACCGTGCCATGCCCTGCCCATGTCAGTGCTTCTCTGCTATTCATAGGGCTTTTAATGGCTGATTGTTTTGGTATTGTTTCGGGATTGTTTCGGGAGTGGGCTGCCAGGTCCTTCTCTTGTTTTTGTGGTGCTGGGGATCAAACCCAGAGCCTCAGAGACAGCAGAGCAGCACTCTACCAATGGAGCTGTACCCTAGCCCTCTCTCAAAGGATTTCTTTACTGGCTTCCTTGGCTACCAATGGAGCTGTACCCTAGCCCTCTCTCAAAGGATTTCTTTACTGGCTTCCTTGGCCTCTTGACTTTTCCAAGCCAGCAGCCACATAGTACAGCTTAGTTTTTCTTGCACTATGTTCTAAAATTATTACAACTCACACAGAGATATCAAGGAAGCTTCACTTTTTAGAAAAGAGATGCATTTAGATATGCGATTTGCTGACACACTAGCCTAGAAATAGCCTGTGGAAATGAGCAGGTGGATCTCCATTTTATCAAAGTGGCTGCCAGTCTTGGCCTGGGTGATGACACCTTGCTTGACTGGCCTTCCTGTCTCTTCTCTGGTGCCTCTTCTCCATCCACAACGATGGCGTGTCCATTCCACCCCTAGCTTTCTCTGCTCTGTCCCTCCGCTGGTACCTTATTTCAGGCCCCTCCCCTTTTCCCTGGAGGTTTAATAACAGTAATGGCAATAAAATGGCTTCCACTCACAAAGGATCTCGCCCCAGATACTGTGCTTTCTATATGATTTTGCTCCTTTAAATTTCTCAATGATCCAATGGTGCTATTATCACACCCACTTTCCAGATGAGGTAGGGCCAGCTACATAATTTTTAGGGCCTATTGCAAAATGAAAATGGAGAGGGCCCTTGTTTAAAAATTATAAGGCCTTTAAGACAGGGCCGTAGAGCTGTTCCAAGTGCCAGACTGCATGCCCCTGTACAGGTCACTTGTCCATGAAGCTTGTCCCGGGGTGAGGAATCTCCCCAGTGAAGCATTAACATTTAGCCCATGCTGAACTTGAGTTAATCCAGGGCTGCAGACCTCCAAGGCTGACCTATCTCATCCTCAGCTGTACTGTGGGAATAACCTGAGTGGGCTCTCCTCTCTGGTCTGGCTCTGATCCAGCTGACCAACAGAGGGATCTGTTTAAAGCTTAAATCTGAGCCAGGCACAGAGGTGCACGCCTGTGATCCCAGCGACTCAGGAGGCAGAGGCAGAAGTATCGCAAGTTTGAGGCCAGATGTAGCCTGTGTAATTTAGCAAGATCCTGACTCAATATAAAAAATAAAAAAGGGCTGGGGGTATATCTCAGTGATATGTGCAAGGCTCTGGGTTTAACCCCTAAGTATTGCGAAAACCAAACCAAACCAAACCCCTTAAATGTTACTCTCTTGTGGAAAACTCTTCTGTGCTGCTACTTTAAAATAAAGCCTAAACAGCACAGAACCCAATTCTCCTGGCCATTTTTCTCTCTCTCTAATCTCCCTTGTAGATACCGGCTATCCTTGGCTCTCTGTACCTGCAGGTTCCACATTTGTGGATTCTACAACTATGGGTCCAACTGTGGATCAAAAACATTCAAAGCCAGAGTTGCCTCTGTACTGAATATGTATAGACTTTCCTTCTTGTAACTATTCCCTAAGCAATACAGTATAGCAACTATTTATATAGCATTTCCATTGTATTAGATATTATAACTCCCAGGTGTCTGTCAGCCTGTCCTGCTGTGGGGGCTCGTGTGTTGCTGTGATACTGAAAGCTATGCCACTGGTGTGTCAGATACTAGCAGGATCAGCCATGGTGATCATGTTTCAGTTGAGCTTCCAGACAAAGACAGACTAGGGAGAAGGACCCGGCAGCCCATTCCCAAAACAATTAGCTGTTGAAAACCCTATGAATAGCAGAGAAGCACTATCAACTATAGTGCTGGAAAATAAGCCCCCTAGGCTGGAAGGCATTCAAGAAATGACTGAGGAAGAGTTGCCTCCTCCAAGTAGAGTTGACCTTAATGACAGGAATGATGTAAAGCCCCCTGGGACCTCCTTTTGCTGATGTGGCATGACTCAAAATGAGAAGAAACATAGTGGCTACAACAATGGGCTCAAACATAAAAAGAACATATGCATGGAATGGTGCTGGGTAGAGTTTCACTCTGTTGTACACAAGTTTGCTATGAGTCAGACTCAACTCAATGGCACCTAATAACAGCAACAAAGATATAAGTAACCTGGAGATGATTTGAAGTATATGAGGGTATGTGCATAGGTTGTATATGAATATTATTCCTTTTTATCTAAGGGACTTTAGCATCGGTGGAGTTTGGTCTCTGTGGGAGACCCTGGGACCAATCCAGCATGGATACTAAGGGATAACTGTATATGCTTTGGTCCTTCTGGCCTGCTTAATGGTCTCAACCATACCATTCTCTCCCATGCCTTCTTGGTTTTCTCATAAGCTGCTCTCGTTCCCTGCAGCCCTCACCCCAGCTGTCAAGCAAATTCTTATTCATTCTTGGATAGGCTGGGTGGTATTTCCTCCCTTCTGAAGCTCTTTGGAATCATTCTCTGGCAGATCCGACGCTCTTCTCTTTGTGCTTCTTATCTCCAGATCGTCACTGTCTATACGTTTGCTGCAGGATGCGGCAGTCAGTTGCTCTTCATGCCTGTCTCTCCTGCTCATCTGAGTTGACACGGGCAGGAGAGGTGTATCCTGTTAGTTTTGTGTGTCCCATGCCCAATCCAGGGTTCGGAGAATATGCGTGTGCTTCAATTCAGGAGCAGCAGAAGAGGGATCTGCTGAAAGATGGAGGCCCTGGCTGTTGGCGACAGACCCAAACTCCCACCGACTTACCTGCGAGAGAAGATGAGGTCAGATGGCACCTGAAATACTTCTGTCTGTGTTCATCTGGGACAAAAGGGGTGTACAGGAAGATCCAGGCCTTTTGCTGTTGTGAGGTCCCACCAGAGCCTGGTGCCCGGTCACTATCTGAGAGACTGTTAGAAGCTCCTGTCCTTTAAAGTCCCCATGGGCCAAGAGAACATTACAGTTGCTCAAATGTGGAAAGAAATTATTTTTCTCTCTACTCTTGGGCAATCAGTACTCTAAAGATATCTTCAACTTTATATAGTTAGACAATATTGCTATCTAAACAGAAATTATAAAGCAGCAGATCTGCTAAATAAAATGAAGTAATGAGAAGTGTTAAGCATTTTAAAAAAGATTTTTTTGTTTTAGTTTATATGAATTTCATTGTACATTGCCCACGTTTGCTTCCTCCTTACTCTCTCATGACCTCCTCCCACTTCCCCTCCCTCCCCAAGAATGGTCTCTGCTTGCATGCCTTTTTTGTGAGTATATCTATGTATGTACACCTCAATTTTGCCATAAGGGCAAGAGTGATTTTTATCTCCCATTATCCTTTCTTTTTGCCTCCTTCCTCTTCTTTTGTCCATTATCTTTCTCTACTTAAATCCTGTCTGCTTTCATGATCTGTAGGTTTTAATAATGAATATATATTGAAGTCTAACATCCATGGAAAGATAAACATCACATGTTTTCTTCAAGAACTTTTTGTGGAGACACTCTTGTGATCTCTCTCCTGGGAGTATTCCTTCCCTTTCTTTCTATTACCTTCTCTCGCTGCAAAGCATTCTCTTGAGAAAGTGTTTATTCCTAAAATAGATCACAGCTGCGTAGAAACCCCTTCCGAAATGTTTCTGAAGTTCTGATTCAGAAGGTCTGTCTTTCTCTCCCAGCAACTCTGGAGGCGGAAGCAGGAGGATCGCAAGTTCATGGCCAGAGGCAGCCTGTGTAACTTCATGAGACCCTGTCTCAAGATAAAAGAGTAAAAACTTGCAGCTCAGTGGTAGGAAGCTTATAAAGCATGTGAAGCCCTGGGTTCAACTTCCCCAGTACTGTGGGTGGGGGGGGGAAGAAGAAGAAGAAAATTGTCTTTCTCTAGTTCCTGCAAAGAGATGTGGGTATCTGCCTCTTTCCCTTTGCAATGTGGTCACATGGACCATTCTCTATGGCTCTGGCTTTGCCAGGCATCCTGCATGTTTGGAATCATGCTCTAGAAGATTATTACTACTATTACTACTACTGCTGCCGTGGCTTTCACTATTATTGTTATTATTACTGCTACTTCTATAATTACCATTCATAGGATGAAGCTGGGAGGCTGCAAAAGCTTTCTGAAGGTCTCTGCCAATTTAAAACAGATCCAAAAGGGACTCAGTGATACAGTTGTCAGATTTAACACAGAATTCAGGATGCTCAATGAAACTGGAACGTTAGATAAATGACCTTTTTTTTTTTTTTT
>VMDO01040793.1:0-11676 GCA_007922755.1 Pedetes capensis | reverse complement strand
GTATGATCCTAGTTCTTTATAGAAAAAGGTAACTTAATTTGATAGCATATAGATCTGCTTCTGGCTCCCACTGACCTCCCTTTGCCAGATATAGTTAGACTTCATATTTTTCTTTTTATATATAGTAAGATCTACCTTTTTCCAAGTACTGCAGCACTTCTCAGGGCTTGTATTTTATTAAGGAGCCATCAGATGATGATGAGGAGGAGGAGGAGGAGGATTATTTTGGATAAAAACATGGAGGTATACTTTTTAGGGATAATATATACAAGAGGGCATCCTTAGGGGACCAGCCCAGGTTGGCCTCATGGAAGCCTCAATTTGCTGCTTTTCTCAAACTCTAAAAAGAGACACTGAGAACACACTCTTCCTTGGAAAATGTTGACAAGGATTTCTGTGCATTTCTGTTTCATTTGTGACTCCTGACAAGCAAACAGGAGTAATCACTTAAATTGGTAAAGCTCAAAAAGGCAATTGAGCTGCCCTGGGAGTCTGATTTCCTCAGGGAGACTTGTGGAGAGCAGAGGTCACCGGCAGAAACAATAACTGAAGTCTCTCTCCGTGCAGCAGCCCGGGGCATTTTCCATCCTATGTGGGTAATTTGCCAAAGTAAACTCCTCCGGATGAATTGAGGCCTCTACCCAGTCACTTTCCCTCCAGTCTTAGCTGGAAAAGTAATCGCAGGATAGAAAATAGGGACTCGCCCCCCGGGCGCTAAAAAGTACCTACAAGTCCAAGTCCAGGAATTACCCAATATTGTTAAATCTTACAACCGTAACCCAAACACAGAGCCATCTCCTAACTGCCTCTCAGCTTTGACAGTACAGTTCCTATAGCTGCCATAGCTCTTTAGGAAGCAATTCTAATGTTACTTTAATTTTACTAAAGCTTGGAGGACAGCAGAGACATCTTATCATAGAGCTCTCCAGCTCTGCCTGCTCTTTCTTCTCTATCTTCACCCCTGAGGTTCTGTCTTCCTCCCCGGAAAGAAAAACCCTATTATGTTATCACCCAAAGCCTGTCCCGGCTTCTTCATTTATGTTTGTAAACAGCGTCAAAGAAAAACCAGACACAGGTTTTATCCAGGGGCTGTTGCAATTGAAGAAAAGAGATCTTGAGATCTCAGTTCAATTCCAAATACAAGAAGTAACAAATAAGGATTAGTAGCTCGGGAGCAGGTTGGGTGCATGGCAAGTCACCAGGACGAACTCTCAGAGTAGAAGATCCTGGCAAAGCAGACCTCAATCTTGCTGTTGGCAGACGGGGTACACAAATTTATATCCTGGGGGATGCTGTCTAAGGCGACTTAGCAGGGGAGTGGACAAGGATGAGCACTGAAGCACAAGGGCAAAACTTCACTGAAAAGAAGGCGTAGAGGACACATACTTGGTCAGAGAAGAGTCTTTAGAAAAGTTTGCCAATGAAATATACACCAAACAAGATCGTCCTATCACTTCTACCAACAGGTGTGCCACAGAGACAAAGGCGAGCCTGGTCTCTCTCCTCTAGGAGCTGAACATCTACAATGGAGGGTGATTTCCGCTGCACAGTTAAGGATCACGTGGAGCAAAAAAACCTGTTGTTGTTATTGTTAGGTGCCATCAAGTCATGCCCAACTCATAGCGACCCTCATACGGTTTTCAATGGCTGATTGTTTTGGGATTGCCTCTGGAGTGGATTGCCACACCCTTCTCCCATTTTTGCAGTAGTGGGACTCTATCTTGGGACCTCAGAGACTGCAAAGCAGCACTCTACCAACTGAGCTAAAACCCAGCAGAAAAAAAACTGTACACTACAGCTTTTACAGGTTTGTTTTTCTACACTAACATTCCATTTCATGCTGAACCAACAATGTAAACAACCTAACGTCGTCCATGGAGAGTGAGGGCTTGCAGGATATGACAGATGGAAACCCTAAGACCAACCCCAGAAGTGTAAGTGGGCGTGGGTTTTAGTGGCTCTGAAGGTAGCCACTCTAGGAGGTAGAACTGGCTTTATGAATTCCTTACTTCAGGATTCAGACCTCATCACTGGTCACACAGCTTATGTTTGGGGGTGTGTCCCTCGTTAAGCTCTAAGTGACAGCCCCCACAGCCTCAGGCTCACATGAAGTGGAGAAAAATGGATTCTCCTCTAAATCAAGTGAAGCACTCAGAAGGAAGGTTCGTGGGCTCTGCTCTGCCTGATGGCTCTATGCCCAACCCTGAACGAATCCACATCATGGTGGGGGGATATGGAGGAAGGCATGGGGCCAAATGATGCACTGAGTGATGTCACCCAGGTCATGCTCTGGCCCTGGAGGTTTGTTGTTGTTGTTAGGTGCCATTAAGTTGAGTCCAACTCATAGTGATGACCCCAAACAGAATGAAACACTCTCTGATTCGGTGCCAGGCACACAATCTTTTTTTATGTTTAAGCCCATTGTCGCAGCTACTGTGTCAATCCATCTAGTTGAGGGCCTTCCTTTTATTCGTTGACCTGCCACTCTCCCAAACATGATGTTCTTCTCCAGGGATTGGTCCCTCCTGACTACAGTTCCAAAATACGTCAGACTCAGTCTAGCCTCCTTGCTTCCAAGGAGCACTCTGATTGCACTTCTTCTAAGATGGATCTTTTGGTTCTTTTGGCAGCCCATGGAGGTAGAAGTGTCAATTTGTGGAGAGAAGGGAGAAATGGTTCTTCTAAAGGGAAATTGACATAAAGCAGAGGGAACAGACCAATCAGCAGAAGTCTATCACAGTAAGTAATACAACATGAATTGCAGTCAGAAGACTCATGATAGGCCCTCCTGACCTGTGATTTCACTTCCTGTGGTTCAGTTACCCATGGTAGTGGTTTGATGGTCCTCTTTCTGATGTATGCCAGAAGGTCAATAGTAGCCTAGAGCTCTGGTGCAGTGCCTGCACAGGTCACCTCCCTCATCTCATCCTGCACACATTACCTCATCTCACTGCATCTCCAGAAGGGTGAACCCAGTACCAAAAGATATTTTGAGAAAGAGAGACCACATTCACATAGCTCTGATTACTGTACATTGTTACAACTCTTCCATTTTATTGATAGTTATGATGGCTAATCTCTTACTGTGCCTACTTTATACATTACACTTCATCATAGGTGTGTGTGTGTAGGAAAAGACATGGCATCCATAGGGTTCTGTTCTACCCAGAGTTTCAAGCACCCACTTGGAAGTCTTGGATTGTGGGCCCTGTGGATCAGGGGGTGACTGTATACTCCACCTAGGAAAAATTGGGCTGACCCCAAGTCCCTTAGACCTGTGAAAACCCTGGCCTATCTTCCTAGGCTGATGATGGCAGCCCAAAATCTGAACCCTGGGATGTCACTGACACAGCCAAGGCAACTTGTCTTTCTGATTCTAAGGTGGGTACCATGTTGTCACAGTAGTCTGCCTCCAAACGCCCCTTCCACCCCTACCATCTGGTGCCCCCAGCTCAGCAGCACACACAGCACTCACACAGACTCCAATCCCCCAACACAAAAAAAAGTCAATTCTTGCCCTTTGGGGCTTCAAAGACCTGCCTCATATCTCTGCCCTGGAACCTCATCCCGCAAAACTGAAACAGTGCATGGGAACAGGTTTACTGATTGATCGCAAGACATCTCTCCCTACAATCTTGAGTCCCTTAGTCCCTTGGCTTTCATTTTTAATTTAGTAGTAGGAGGTAGTGTTTCAAAGCCACTATTACAACTGGTACCATTAGTATTAATATAGTTGACTCTGTTGCTTTTGTTATTAAAAATGACAATCTACCACAAGTCCAGAATAGAACATAAAGGACAAGAATTTAACCATGGATCTCCAATATTGTATAAGACAGACAGTACTTCTAGTAAACCAAGTAATGGAAATACATTCACAGTGGGCCTTTGTAAGTGACTGGTGAGCTGAGCACCATGGTGCACACCTATTATCCCAGCAACCCGGAAGGCTGAGGCAGGAGGGTCATGAGTTCAAGGCCAAAGGTAGCCTGTGTAACTTAGGGAGACTTTGTCTTCCAATAAAAAATAAAACAGGGGCTGAGGGTGCAGCTCAGTGCTAGGGCATCTGCCTAGCATGTATAAGGGCCTGGATTCAACCTCTTACTGTTGTTGTTAGGTGTTATCGATTCAGGTCTGACTCATAGCAACCCTCATAGGGTTTTCAATGACTGTTTCAGGATTGTTTCGGGAATGGATTGCCACGTCCTTCTCCCATTTTTGTGGTGCTGAAGATAGAACAAAGGGCCTCAGAGAGCACTGTGTGTCACTCTATCAACTGAGCTAAATCCCAGACCTTATTACAGAGAAAGAGAGAGAGAGAGAGAGAGAAAGAATAAGGAGGAGGAGGAGGAGGAGGAGGAGGAGGAGGAGGCAGTAGCAGCAGCAGCAGCAGGAGACTGGTGAAGTGTACGTCTAACATTAGTATTCTGTTCAATTAAAAGCTTTTTCCCAATACACTGGTGTCATGCTTCATACAGCTGCCTCTTCTGCATACATATGGAGTGAATTCAACACCCAGATTGTGACAATACCTGTAAGATTGCCCAACTAGGCCCAATTGGAAACACCCCTGTGTTTCTTTCACTTGATTTTGTTTTTGAAAATTGATTTTACATGTTGCATCTCCTGCCTGTGTTGGTAGCCTGGTTTCCAGAAGTTCTTTAACATTTGATTAGGAGTTTCTTGGTGGTGTTTATAAGGACCTGCTGCATAAATGTTTTGTGAACAGAACATTGGGTTTTGAACCTACTGAAAAGGGGCCTTACCTGACTGATATCTCCCCAAATGACCTCATGCACTACTTTCCCTCTAAATCAGATCTTCCGGATGATTGACTCTATCATTTTAATTTTGTGTGGCTTACAATTTATTAGGAAAGGAGCCCTGAGAAATGTAAAGTAATGATTATCCTGTCAGATTTGAAAATCCCTGTGCTGAGCAGAGGCTGGGTTTCCCGACCTATTTTCATGACTGCATTTAAGAGGCATTAAGTGTTGCCATGGGCTGGGATTTAGCTCAGTTGCTAGAGCGCTGCGCTGCAGTCTCTGAGCTCCTGAGTTCAATTCCTAGCACCGCAAAAACGGGAGAAGGACGTGGCAACCCACTCCCAAGGTAATCCCGAAACAGTCATCCATTGAAAACCCTATGAGGGTCGCTATGAGTTGGATACCGACTCGATGGCACCGAACAACAACAACAACAAGTGTTGCGATTATGGGGTGATTTTTGCATGGCTCTCACCATCGATTTGATGTATAATATAATACATTTCCAGGATATATTTTCATAGTATCACATTTGGGAATGAGAAACTTACTGTTTTACACAAGACTCATTGAAAAAATGCTGTGCTAATGATAAGAGCACATTCGAGAACTTTCCCATCCAGAGCAGCACCTTTGAAATCCACTCCCTTGGCCCCCAGGAAAACAGTGCATGCGCCTCCGTGGCTATGCTTCTGATGGTGTCATTTCATCCGAGCACTTATACGGAGCCCACGTAGCCTGGCATGTGGAATGAACTGGCTTCCAAGCCAGCTTGCGAGCGCTTCCATTGCTCTCTCTGTCCAAACCGCTCTGAGTTACCAGTTCTGCACCCAAATGTCTGCATCAGTCCCTACGGCCTCAGGTCAGTAGCAGAAACACAAAGCGCAGCTTGAAGACTTCAAGAGTCTGCATCGTGGTGTAAGTTTTGTGGACATAGGGAGGGACCTAAGGCATTTGTTTTCATTAAGTAAAAACAAACACAAGGGCTAGGCTCTCCCAAACCTCAAAAGACCCACGGAAATGACAAGTTGGCAGCTGAACCCAGGAGATGCATAGAGTGAGACAGCCTATGTGTAACTTGTATTGGAAAGAAGGAAAAAGCAAACCTCCAGCAAGGGACCTCAAGGAAACAGTAGGCAGTGCCTATGAGAGTTGCAGTCCCTGCGTGAGAAGTGGGTGCAGCAGTGTGGGGCTGGGCAACCCCACTAGGCACAAGATAGGTGGTTTCTGCCTGCAATAGCCCTTGTGGCCTTTGGTCTCCAATTGTACTTGGTATTTCTAGTTTACATTTGTTGTTGTTAGGTGCCATCAAGTCAGTATCCGACTCATAGTGACCCTCATAGGGTTTTCGATGGCTGACTGTTTTGAGATTGTCTTGGGAGTGGATTGCCACATCCTTCTCCCATTTTTGTGGTGCTGGGAATTGAACTCGGGACCTCAGAGACTACAGCGCAGCACTCTAACAACAGAGCTAAATCCCAGCCCCTAGTTTACAGAGGAATCCCAATTTTCACAGGAAATCTGATTTTTAAGTGGCTGATTTTAATTTTTGTGTATCTGCCTATGTGCATAAATATTAATAAGTGCAAATGAAAATCATTCTTATGTGGTGTCTTCTTTAAAGAGGATTCAGCCACAGGTTGGGAGAATTGGCTTTCTGGTACAAGTTTTATGAGAAATAATGCTAAGACATTAGTTATTAATAAGATTTGTCTCTGTAAGACAACTCACATTTTATTTATTTATTTATTTATTTATTTATTTATTTATTTATTTTAAGAAAAAATTTTTCTGGTCTGAAGGTTTGTGGTCAAAAATTTGTATGTTGGAATCCTATCCCCCATGGTGATGGTAGTGGAGATGGGGTCTTTTGAGAGTTGATTAGTTCATGACAGCAGAGACTTCATGACAAGATTAATGCCGTATAAACGAAAGAGCAACTATGGTTTTCCACCATGGGAGACACTGAGAGAACAGTCTTCTCTGAACCAGGAAGGAGGCCCTCAAAAGACACCTGACCGGCCGATTATCTGATCGTGGACTTCCAGCCTCCAGAACTGTCAACAATAAGTTTGTGTTGTTTATAAGCCAATGAGTTTATGGCATTTTGTTATAGCAGTCTGAACAGACTAAATCATTCACTTTAATTGTATATATATTCAAACTTTTGTTATTCATTTTTCAAGGCTACTTTTCTTCTATAGTATTTTATTAAGATACAATTGATATAAAAACTGTACGTAGGTAATATATCCAACTTGTTAAGTTTGGAGGTAAGTTTAAAATGGTGAAATCATCACCTCAACCTAAGATATAAACACGTCTATCATGTGGTTTATCTTTTCTTCTCCTTGCAAGTAGCATTTATTAGATTTCTTTTCTGTCTTGTTTTTATCCCCTCTGGTGATCTCTGCATTTTATTAGGAAGTTAATCCTTTTATAATAGTTTTGTTTTATATCTACCTTTGTTGAAGCATAACAAACACTCAGAAAACTGTATACATCCTAAGTATATACCTAATGAATTTTCAGAAAATGAACACCCATGTGAAATCATCCCCCACATCTATAATCAAAACCATATCACATCCCAAAATTTCCCTTGTGGTGCTTCCAGTGACTTCTTCTTTGATCATATACAGTATACTGATCTCAACATCAAAAATAGATAATCTGTATGCTTGAAATTTATATAAATAGTTCCATATTGTATATACTATTCTTTTGTCTGATTTGCCCAATATCACATTTATATGTTATTTCCATTTTTTGCTCATTGCAAATAGTGTTGCAATGAACATGAGAATGCAGGTGTCTCTTTAATATACCAATTTCATTGTCTTTGAATATACACCCAGTGTCTACAACCATACCACCATGGTGTCCAATCTCATCTGATCTTGGAAGCCAAGCATGTTCAGGCTTGGTTAGTCCTTGGATGGGAGACCACCTGAAAATACCATGTGCTATAGGCTTGGGAGAAGGACCCAACAGCCCAACTCCCAAAACAATCTGCCATTGAAAACCCTATGAATAGCAGAGAAGCACTGACATAGTGCTGGGCATGGCACAGTGTTAGGGAGTATTTCATTCTGTTGCACATAGGGTTGCTGTGAGTTGGACCTGCCTCAATGGCACCTAATAACAACAACAACAACAACATACTCAGTAATCTAAGATTCCTAGATCAGAAGGTATTTCTGTTTTTTAATTTTTTTGAGGGACCTCCTGCTGTTTTCTTTAATAGCTATCCTAGTTTAGACTCCCATCGATAGTATGCAAGAGTTCCTTTTACTCCATATCATTGCTAGCACTTGCTATCTTTAGTCTCTGAGATTAACCATTGTTACTAGGGTAAGGTGATCTCTCATTGAGTTACATTTTCCTGATGATGCTGAGTATTTTTCAATATACCTTTTAGTCATTTGTGTCTTCCTTTGAAAAATATCTATTTAGGTATATTGCCTGTTTTTTTTTAAGTGTGCTTTTTATTTTTGCTATTGAATTTTTGGTGTCCCTTACACATTCTGAGTATTAACACCTTGTCAGATGTATAGATTATATATGTATTCACCCATTCCATAGGTTGTTTCTTCAAGCTTTTGATTTTTTCCTTTGCTGTGTCAAAGTGTTTTTAGTTTGATGTCATAGCATTTGCCCATATTTGTTTTTGTTTCCTGTGCTTTGGGGAGAGGAGTCTCGTCGAAAATCATCATCCATTTTAATGTCCTGAAGCATTCCCTCATGTTTTCTTCTATTGTTCTCACAGTTTTAGGTATTATGTTGAAGTCCTTAGCCCATTTTGAGTTGACTTTTGTAACTGGTGAGAAATAAGAATCTGGTTTCATTCTTCTCCATGTGGACATCCACTTTTCTCAGCATCATTTATTACAGTCCTCTCTCCAATGCCTGCTCTGGCACTGTTGTCAAAAATTCATTGTCTGTAGATGCATAGGTTTACACAGAGGCTCTCTATTCCATTCCATTGGTCTACGTGTCTATTAGTATGCCAATACCGTGCTGTTTTGTGTACCACAGCTTTATAATATAAGTCAGATTATGTAATGCCCCCTTGCTTGATTATTTTTGCTCAAGATGATTTGGTCTATTCAGGGTTTGTGTGGTTCCAAAATAATTATATGAGGATTTTTTCCTATAATAAAGACCATTGGTATTTTTATAGGTATCACATTGAATGCGTAGATCTGTAAGGTTTCTGATGAGCAGTCTGCTGCCAGGTGAATTGGGACAATTGCATGTGTTATTTTTCTCTATTCTCTTGCTGCCTCAAGAAACTTTTCTTTACCTTTCACCTTTGAAAGCTTGATTATTATATGTCTTGGGGTAGACTTAGTTGAGTTACATCTGAGTGGTGACCTCTGACCTTCATGTATTGGGATTTTTGTATCCTTCTCTAGGTTTGGGAAGTTTTCTGTTAGGAGCTCTCTGAATAAGCTTCATCCCACTTTGGTATTCTTAGATCCATCTTGAACCCCAAATAAACTAAATATTAGCTGTTTTAATGGTTACCGTTTGGTTGTTAGATAATAAAAGCTTTCTTAATTACTCTTCATTCTCTCTCTTATTTTCCTCTTCAGACTATGTATTTTTAAATAGCCTGTCTGAGATCATTGCTTGATCTGGTCTGGCATTGGTCATTGTATAATGTTTTTAAATTTTACTTAGTGCATTTTTCAGCTCAAGGATTTCTGTTTGGTTTTTAAAAATTGCTTCCATCTACCTGTTAAGTTTCTCTGTTAGAGTATTGAATACTTTGTGTTGTCTTGAAGATCACTGAAATTCTTTAAAACAGTTGTTTTAAATTTTCCTTGTAAGAGTTCATCCATAATGATCACTATCTGGCTACTGTCTAACATTTTATTTTGGTCATTAAGTGAAGCCACGATTCTTTGAAAGTTCTTGATACTAATTGGTATGTGATATTGTCTATGCATTGAAAGATGATTTCTCCAGTATTTATAATATAATGTTGTCTGTGCCTCTCATTCCAGAAATTCAAGAAAGTTGCTTATTTTCTGTGAGCCTGGAAACATTTCTGCTATTTCAGCACTGCATAGGACCGTAAGTCCAGTTTGCTGCCAAGTCCACTGTTAGCGTGTTGTCACTTTTTCAGCACTAGAGGGCAATCCAAACACAGGTTTGTCTCAAATCTACATTTGTGTTGTTCAGCATGAATTAAGAGAGCACCTAAAAAGGATAGCCTATCCCTACAGTCCTCTCCCTGAGTATGGGAAAATCCAAACACCTCATCCAGTCACTAGCCCGTGGCCAGGTACTGTACAGTACTGCTAGGCTCCTTGCAGAATCATCATGGAAGAACCAACCCCATGTTCCTATGCCACACTTGTGGCCACCAGATGTGGAAAGCCTTATCATGTACTAAGTCCACAGTCTCAGCCAAGACCAACACAGCACTGAAATAGATCAAGGCCCACACTGCTATGGATAGCCTACTTCTGATATATACTCATAGCCCAAGATCAGGGCAACCAGCCACAAGTGATGCTGACCAGAACAGAAGTTCAATAGACTGTGGTAGCATAGCTCCACATGACACCAAGGTATTCCAGAGGCTCTGTATACAGTCACAGAACTGGAGGTAGGGGCCATGAGGCTCTTTCCAGTGTTAGGTTTCACTAGTCTAGCAGGAAAAGTCCTGTGCTTTCTGCCCTGCCCTACCCACAGCAAATGGAATCTTGCTTCCTACTACATTGCTTGAGTTTGGGTGCTACTGGGGAAGGCAGTCCCTTGGCCACCTTGTTGTTGTCGTGGTTAGGTGCAGTTGAGTCGGTATCTGACTCATAGCGACCCTCATAGGGTTTTCAATGGCTGATTGTTTCGGGATTGCCTTGGGAGTGGATTGCCAGGCCCTTCTCCCATCTTGGCCACCTAGGTTTATGCTAATCTGGATCACACTGAGTCGCACAGCCACAATGACCAGCACAGTGTCAGGGGTGCACCCACACCAGTACCACCACTGGTATTATCATATAGGTCTTTCTACCAACCTTCACAGCTGTCCCCAGAACAGAGGTCAAGGGGTGCCTGGGTGAGACTTCGGATTCAGGCCTTAAGAGTTTTTGGTTACTATATTTGGTATAAGGGCTGGGATTTAGCTCAGTTGGTAGAGCGCTGCACTGCAGTCTCTGAGGTCCAGAGTTCAATTCCCAGCACCGTAAAAGTGGGAGAAGTACCTGGCAATCCACTCCCAAGGCAATCCCGAAATAGCCACAGAAAACCCTAGGAGGGTTGCTATGAGTCGGATACCGACTTGGCACCTAACATATTTGGTATAATATAGACTGGTGGGGATGCAGGCAGAAACACAAGTTCATCCCATCAGAGTGTGGGTGTCTACTGGGTGCCAAGGCATGACTAGAATTCTGAACACCAGTCTGCAGATAGCTGTGCTGCTGAGGTTGGAGGAGAGGTGGCAGACAAAGTCCCTTGGTCACCAATGCGGATGCTTAGCAGGGTTGCACTTCAACCTCACAGCCTCTGGGACCTGTTCAGCTTGGGCAGAAGGGGAGTGCCCAAGCTCCCTCCCAGGGTGGCAATGGTACAGGTCGAAACTCGAGTCCATCCCACCAGAGCACAGCTCCCTGCCTGAGGCTGGGGCAGGTCTAGAGGCTCCGCCTGTGAGCTTTGGCTCATTGGTTTTTGCCTGACACTGGTTCTTTTTTTTTTTTTTTTTTTTGTATGCAATCATGGGTTATATTCTCATTGATTTTGTTCTTTGTCCTTTTTTCTTTTTTTTATTGGAAATTTTTAATGTGCACCTTAATGTGATTCGTTCTGACATGCTTTTCATTGTGACATTTCCATATATGCATTTTGTTGTACATTATTCATACAGGTTATCCTCTGGTACACTTCCTCTCCCCATCCC